>JAINUV010000963.1:0-50000 GCA_020205505.1 Panax japonicus
AAGGATTCGTACTTTGTTTTATCCATGTCCAAAAATACCTCAAAAGTAATCATAGTGGTGTAAAATTCAAGAATGATCAAAACATGGATACAATCAAAGCTAGTATCTATAATAGATATTTTGGACGAAAAGAAAAAAAATAATTTTTCTGTGAATAGTGCCGTATTCGTGAATAGTGCCGTATACGTGAATAGTGCCGTATACGTGAATAGTAACTCCGGCACAAAAAGTTCCAAATTTGATAAAAACGTTCACCAATATTCCGGCATAATGATATTGAAGAAAAAATATCATTTGAGAAGAAAATAACATCCCTTACCTCAAAATAGCCGTACTTCTGACTGAATTTCGGTATAGTACTGACAGAAACTCGCACCGTATAGCAACACTCAAAGTATACTCACAAGAATACGCTCGATAATATAGAGAGAGAAAGAGAGAAAACTTTGTTTCTGGTGTGATTTTCAATTCTAACTTAGCCCTCTATTTATAGGAAAATGTTAGAACGCCAAAGGAGACTAAATTAATAAATTATTATTATATAAAATTATATTTCTACGCATGCTAGCCATCAAAGACCAGCATGCCACCCTTGAAAATAAATTTCCAGCAGCCCACATGTTGTTAAACAAGAGTGGGTCCCACCCATTTATTTAATAAAAATTATTTTATCTTCCGAAACTTCAACAATTCGTAGAAAATAGCTCGGTTATCAGAAAAATTCGAAACTCGCAACTTTCCATGGGAAATTCCATTCTCTACAACTTTGCAGAAGAAAATTTTTCCAAATTCCAAACAAAAATTATCCGAAATCCACAAACGAGCGATTTTACAGTCTATAATCAATTTTCGGTCAAAAATTATGTCCACCGACACACAAAACATGTGTTAAACATTTAATGCCACAAAAATACTCTACCTTCTCATATACTCATATATCCCACATTCATTGTAAAAAATATCATCGTTAATATATTATTAAAATAATATTTTTAAATGAATTATTTTATCAGAAAAAGATAAAATATTAATTTTCAACAATTGTCACATTAAAAATTTTCTCCATCTATATCCACATAAAATAAATATTTTCTTTATCAAAATAATATTACCGAATCACAGTACCGACAACCAGGCCGTTCCCAGGATAGAGGGGGCTTTCCAATAAGGATTTCTCCTTACTGGCGCGCAATTAGATGACCAAACCTCTCCTTGACAGAACTTTCTAGACATTGCCAATAATGTTATCTGATAATATTATTCAAATAATATGAATTATTGATCTGATAATGGAAAATACTGTGCAATGACAATTATTGAAACAATAATAATATAAATATCAACGCAGCAATTATTGAATCAATAAAGTAATGAACAGTAACTCCTGTAGCAATTATTGAGTAGTGCCTTCTTACGTAAGGATCAATAATTCAAAATACTGTGCAATACCGTGTGCTACTGTGCAACAACGCGTATTACTGTATTTTAACCACCAGGTAACCCAACAGTGTTAACGGTAACAATTTACGCCGTTATTTATAAAACTCAATCTTTGTCGTTTTCTTTCATCCAACCGTTTTTCGTTATGGGGCCCACAAATGACTGCGCCGTCGTACGGAGATTCCCGACAATACGAATATTCCACGACCAAACGAATATTCCCCGACAGCAATGAATATATTATAATCACTTGCTTATTTTGAAATATTTGCGTATTTTACCCATAACTATCCACATTAATCAAATCAACCCTTACTATTCAAAATAATAATTAAAAGAAATTAAATTTCATTTATTAATTATTTGGGGTCTTACAATACCGAACTGGTACCGGTTTTTACCGAAATTAATATAATAATAATTATTATTAATAAAAAATTGAAAAATCAGTATATATCGGTCCGATTCGGTAATACCGAACCATAAAAATGCCGCACCAAAATTGGTGTCGAAAAACCGATATATACCAATTTTTTTATACCGAAATCGGTCCGATTCTTATTGTACCGAACTAGCCGGTTCGATCCGGTTCGAAAAACCAAAAGAATCGAAAGATTTACAAAGTCCTAACGACTAGTTCTAGTTCTAATTAATAGTTCTAAAACGACTATTATTATGGAATGGAGGTAATATTATCTTTCTACTCCATCCGTCCCATAGTATATGACATTTTAGATGATTTTATTTTTTTTCAAATTTGTCGTTTTATATAATGTAGAAGAATTAACTACAATCTTTTCAAAATTACACCTTAATTATGTAAAAATGCTACAGATGAGATAATATATGTATGAGAGAGAGAGAGAGAGTATGAGATAAATATGTGAGACCCCAGATTTTATGAATAAAAATTTAATTTTCTTGAAATAATTTTTTATATTATGGTGCTGGTTTGATATAATGTTATAGTTGTGGGTAATATTTATAAATTCTGCAAAGTATGCAAGTTGTTATATTATATTCAATTGGTCGGAGAATATTCATTTTAGCAGGGAATATTCGTACAATGGCGCAATCATTGGTGGACCCCACAACAGAATTATTGTCGGATTGAGAAAACGACAAAAGTATTTTTATAAAAATAACGACGGAAGTTTTACCGTTGATACTTTTGAACTACTTGGTAGTAAAAATACAGTAATACGCGTGGTTGCATAGTAGCACGCAGTATTGATTATTGATGCTTACGTGAGAAGTCATTCAGTTTTGTTCAATTATTGCTATAGTAATTGTTGCATAATATCTCACGTTATTTGATTCAATTATTGTCGATATTTTATATATTGTTAAAATCAATAATTGAGACGACAAAGTTATTAATATTATTATTTGCAATATTAACGATGTCTAGAAGTTCTGTCAATGAGAGGTTTGGTCACCTAATTGCGCGCCAATAGGGAAAAATCCTTATTAAAAAGTCCCCTCTTTCCTGGGAACGACCTGGTCGATTAATATTGTGAATTATAATAAAGATGATAAATGTTGTTAAAATTATTAAGGTGATTTTTATAAAGTTTGCTTATTTTATGGATTCCTATTTAGCCATTTTTCAAAATATTCGGTAGAATTTTTTTATAAAGGTGGGTCCCACATGTGGGGACCATATATGGGGCCCACATGTGATGTATGAAACCTGAAAATTGGGTGGGGATTGATATTCACGTAGAGGGAGTATAAACATTATTATTTTATATATATATATTTGATAGTTGATATTGGGCAGAGGAAAGTTGTATTATTTTATAGATATATATTTGATAGTGAATGTTAGGTGGAGGAAAGTTTTATTATATATATATATATATATATTTGATAGTGGATTTTGGTGGAGGAAGTTTTATTATTATATATATATATTATATTATATTTAAAAGTTTTATGGACCGTCCGATTAAAAGTGAATCAATATGGATCATTCAGGAATTAGTTACTATGCAATCCATTCTTCTATAAATAGAAGCCCATTCCTTCATTATTTCTTACGAATTCACTGAAACTCCAGAGAGAAAAATTATAGAGAAACTATAGAAAAGATTTCTGCTACTTAACTACTCTTATATTCAGTTCTTTTACGGTAAGGGGTGTTATTCTTTCTTATTCATGAAGAGAACTATTGTTATTCAATTGCTTATTATTCTGTTGGAATAACCTGTATACGCGGTCTACCCTATACTTGGTGACATTCTTCTATTATTCCGTCTTTATTATTCTGTTGGAATATCATGTTTATGCATTTTACGCCGGACCTGATTTCGTCTTTATTATTATTCTGTTGGAATATCCTGTCGGTGTGAATTTCACCTGACCTGGTTCCGTTATTTAGTATTCTGTTGGAATAACCTGTCTATGCGAAGTACCGCATGCATGGTGATTTCTTTTGTTATTCCATTCTTTATTATACTCAGTTGGTTAAAGTTTTGACTTCTATACTCCATGAAATTAGTAGAATATCCTTGATATTTGCGCTCCATCCAGTATCTTTTTATGAAAATATTCTTCTGATCATTCTTAAATTTTACTCTATAAAGCAGTATCATGTCGACAATTTGGACATTAGTAGTTCTTGGACAAATTAATTCTTGAACTTGTTTTATTGAATTCTTATATCATTGTCATCATCCTCATGTTTATATTATGTTGAAAGTCATCTGTGACCTGTAGTGCATAGATGGACTTGGTATGATTATGACCAGGGATTATTCGGTGTAATCATGACCGTAATGTTACAAATGATGTGGTAAAAGTCCTTATTGGCCTGTAGTGCATTGATGGACAGTTGTTGGCATGATCATGACCATTAATGAATACACAAATATTCTTGGCCCGTAGTGCAGGGATAATTGTGGTCGTGATACTAAAGAATATCCTTGACCGTAGTGCAGGGGTTATTCGATGATGTAGATTATTTATTAAGCTGGGTCTCAGCGATAACAGTGATGAAAAACCATTTTAATCATAAAAGATAGTAGATTTTATTTTCTACTTGACTCTTTTAATGGATTAATTGTTCCGCTGCAGTTAAACTTGATGTCTATTATATTTTATCAGTTTAACATTGTTAGAGACTAATGATAATTTATTCTGCTTTATCTTAGTTATAATATTTCTTACTGGGCTAGTTGAGTTCACCCTTTCTTTCACTGTTCTCTTCAGGAAATGAGAATATAGCTGGGACGAGTCGGGGAACGGAGTGATGGTCCAGAGGATAGCATTAGTAGTCCTCACTATTATGTGAAATAGTGTGATAATAATTGTAATGGGGACTCCTTTTGAGTTTGTATAATCTCTAGTAGACAATATTTGTATTCAAACTTACAGTTATGTTTTGTCGTATTGTACACGACAGTTGTATTAGTAAGTTGTATTTGAATTCTGTACCATGTATCTGGCGACCCAAGATGGGTGATGTATACCTAATTTTGGGGGCGTCACAAAATATATTGTAAAGTGTATTACAAACAATTAATTCTATATTTTATGCTATACAATCATTTCTTCTTAATTCTTGTGCGCAACTCTAAAACGTCATATATTATGGGACGAAGGAGGCTTGTTCACAAGTTTGATATAATTGGGTCACATTTTTTTATTACTCTTTTGACGTTACAACTTTAAATATATTATTATTATTATTTTTTTAATGTTAGTTTTTTATAATACCTTTCTATTTATTCCTTTAAATTTTATAAAGTTTATACACAACAGTGTGCAGCGCCGACTAGTAGTGGTGTGCAATCGGTAAATACCGGTTCGAACCGGACAGGTACCGAAATTAGTCAAATTGTGATACCGATACCGGTACCGGTTGGACCAGTATACCGAACCGGTACCGGTTGGACCGGTATACCAAATCGATACCGGTTTTTACCGAAATTAATATAATAATTATTATTAATAATAAAAAAATTGAAAAACCAGTATATATCGGTCCAGTTCGGTAATACTGAACCATAAAAACGCCGCATCGAAACTAGTGTCGAAAACCGATATATATCAATTTTTTTATACCGAAATCGGACCGATTCTTATTATATTGAACTGGCCGATTCGATCCGGTCCGAAAAAACCGGAAGATTTACAAAGTCCTACCGACTAGTTCTGATTAATAGTGGGAGACACACTCAGTTTTATTATCTGTATCTTTCTAACTTATATATATCCCACTTCCCCGCCCCCATGCACCTAGACCCGACCATATTCGAAAATCTATCCTAGTTCATTAATAAACTTTCTAAAAAGACAGATGGTAGCATTCATGTACCACTAAAAAATATCTTCATTTTACGTTCGTGTCGTACGTTAAATTATTCCCATTTACAGTGACTAGAAATTAAAGACAAAAAAGAATGGAAGATATAGATATCAGTCTCAAATGAGAGAGAGAATTAAGAGTGTTGGATATATATTATTATATTTAAAACATTCATGATGCTACTTTAGTTAAACACGTGAAAATTTTTATATTAAATAAATGTAGTACATATGAGTATGATTTATTAAATAAGTTATAATATCATTTTTAATCATTTAATTCACATCAATTAATAATAAACAGAGTATACATGCATTGTTTATATAATCAAATTAAACGTAGAGAAAAAAAAAATTATCTGAATTTGACTTTATTTTTTCAAAAGAGAAAATTAATGGCTCATAATATATATATATATATATATATATATATATATATATATATATATATATATATATATATATATATATATATATATATGTCGGTAGTTAATATCTTACGGGTAGATGCAAGGAAATTTCCTGGGGATTAAATGGAGCCAGGTGTAAGCGTGTACCGTACGGTATGAGGAGCACTTGGAATCCACTAGAGTAGCCCAATAAGCGTTTGGTGACGAAAGTTGAAAGGGCGGAGGAGCTAGCCATCTGTTACTCATGCATGCCGTTGCTTAATTGATCCTAGGGCATGTCAAATCTGTACATGCATGCATATATTGAGAGCCTACTTAGTAGGAAAACTAAAATTTAATTAAGACTTGGCTCTGAATTAATTAATTAAAAGTGCTTTTGTGCGTAAATAAGGACTTAGTGAGAAATGGGATACGTACTCATGTCAAGAGGCGAAGGGCTGGGAAATGAAAGCAAGTGCACTCATGTGAATGGTCAAGTGAGAATGTGTGTTTGAATAAGACATCTTTATTTTATCAGGGTTTATATATATATATATATATATATATATATATATATATATATATATATATATATATATCAAACTAAAAGTTAGCCCCTCCCTTTGATGCATGCCTTGCTTGATGATGCCATGTGTATGGAACTGTGGATGGATCTTTTGCATTTCAATCAAGTTTTTTTCGGGTATATAATCATTAGTTAGTTTTTAATTTTGTTGCATTAATTATTATATGTGATGAAAGTTCAATTTTTCTCTATAACCTTGTTTTGTTAGCTTACTCAAAAAAGAAGAAGAAAGAGTTGGACGTGTTTATTTGGCAAATATTAATTATAATTATTTGATGGAGATTTGTACATGAATATCTTTATAATTAAATAACTCTATACATTTATTAAAGCATCTAGACATATTCATCATTTTTGGTATTGTGAAATGATATTTCTTTATAATTAAAAATCTTCTAATTATGTACTTACTTATGCGGCATATATATATGCAATATCCAAAAAAAAGTATTTAAAAAAGAGTAAAATACACTGATACCCCTGTAGATAATCATAATAACACTCACCACCCTTCTAGTTTTTCAAGTAACAGTCAGTACCCCTCTAGTCTACAATATGTAATATTCAATACCCCTAGTGCGGTGGACCAACTAATATTTAAAAATATTTTTAATATAATGTCTAATACACCCTTCAAGTTATAATGTTTAATTTCTTCACTAAATATAAATTTTTATATCATAATTTTTACTTTACTTGATCTAATTAATTAAATTATGAAATTGTGCAATAAATAACAAAAAAGTCAAAAAATAATAAATATTCATTTTATTAGGAAAATAAAGTCATACAATTTTTACTAATTAAATTTCTCAAATATTAAAATTTACGTGATATATATTCAAATATATTTTTTTGTAATTAAAAAGTATAATGTCAATACTCATAAAAATTATAAATTAACGCAATAAAATAATAATAATTTTTTTTAAATATTAAAATTTACGTAAAACAAACTTATTATTACAATTTAAACGAATCTTATTACTCATATAAAAAAAGTATTAAAAACTATATTAATTATTTTTCCCATATATTAAAAAAAACATAAGTCACACTTAAACATAATTATTTACTGTAAAAATGAAAAATATTGTTACTCAAAAAAAAGAAAAAATATATTAAAAATTTTTTTTACAAGACAGAGGTAGCTAGTAATAAATATAATTATATTTGTTTATTTAACATTGCATAAAAACAACGTCAACTGTATACTAAAAAAATGTAATCAAAATCATAAACATCCCAATTTTATATATATACTCAATAAAAGTTAACATATAAAAATTATAATATGAAACTAAAAATTCAAAAAATATTTTTTGTTGTTAACCACCAAAAACTAAACTATCAATATACTCAATCACTCTAATTAGAATAACTTCATTAATAATTTAATTTAAATTTTTTTAATATTTGTATCACTTATTCAAAAATATGTGTTAATTAAACTAAATTAATTTTTTATAAGTTATCAACAATTTAAATGAGATATTTTTAATTACAAATAAAACTATAATTAAAATGTATTGTATTAAAAAAAGGATAATTAAACACACACACACACACATATATATATATATTATTTAGTAATTAAAATTTGATAAAATACAAGGGTAAATATATACTTTATCTATTTAGTCAACCCTAAAAACTTGCAGAGGTACTAACTGTTACTTAAAAAACTAGAGGGGAGGTGGGTGTTATTATGATTATCTAGAGGGGGTGTCACTGTATTTTACTCTTTAAAATATAAGTCATAGATTGAATAAATTGCACCATCATAAAAACTGCCGTAATCACATTTGAAAATACGGATTTTTTAAATTTCTTTCTGGCTGGGACCGATTTGAGTCGAGTCCTTTCAAATTGAGTACCAAATCAGTTAAATTATTTAGAAATATATCAAATCTTTAATAGTTGTATATATGTATAATTTGGTCCATTTTCAAAAAAATTGAGACTTATTTTGAGAAAATTAACCCAATTAATTATAATTATACAAGTGTATGGATCGGAGAGATCATAATTAACGCAGGAAAAATCATGTCAATGGCGTAAGCAATTAAAGTGACTTATATATCCTACGAAAGAAAAAAGAACTACTGACATTTCTATAATTTGCATACGTTTTATGCCTATATATATATAACGGAAAGGACAAATATAGTCAAATTCAAATTACTTTCTTTTTGTAGCTAAAATTTATGTATTTGTACATGGTATGGTGCATAACTGAATTCGAATTTAGAAACTGTCAATTTAATTTGATGTAAAAATAATAATATATGTCCATTCAAACGATCAGTGATAATCAATCAATTTACACTTGGATCTACTTATTTAACCGCTGCGCGCGCATATATATATATATATATATATATATATATATATATATATATATATATATATTTATAGGGCTATATGTATATACACAACTGTGTATTATACAGTAGGTCTAGGACGACAGATTTTTTGGGTTATAGCGACGGTAAACTGTCGTCATAGTCCAGAATAGCTATGACGACGGGTGAAACCGTCGCTATAGCCTACTGTGTAATACACAGCTGTGTACACACATTTTTTTCCATGTATATATATATATATATATATATATATATATATATTCAGGTCTTCTCTTCAACGTAAGTTTATTCTATACATTTTTATATTAATTAAAGATGGCATAATTAACTATGCTAATTAGTAAGTACTGACCATTAGTTCTGTAAAGACCATGCACATGAATAGTTGATGAATTTAAACCATCCAATTTTGTAGGAAATACACTTTTTCATACCAATCATAGGAATGCGTGTTGACCAAATACTTCTATACGTCCCTTTTGTTTGGAATTATGAAAAGATAAAAATAATTTTTTTAAGAAAAATAAAATCCACCAGGACATAAGTCTCAGTACTATTCTTTTCGCAAATCTTATTGTACTTTTTGTATGAGAATGAGAGTCCAAATTGTGTTTTTAACTTTTGTGAGTCCATGTACACACATATGACCTAAAGAATTGAATGACGAACAGAAAAGTCAAAAATAAAGAAGCAAGACCTGAGAGAATCTTTCGCGTGTCCCGGGGCAGAAGACACGTGGAGGCGACTCATTTTGGGAATTGATTGAGGGATTGGATTGGTGGCTAGAAAGACAGGGCAATATGGGCATTATTCTAATGACTAAAGGGTATTTCTGGAAATTCCCTGAAGGCATGTGCCTTGCATATGACTACTTTCCAGAAAACCCTATAAATACCCCTTCCATTCCATTGAGAAGGGGACTTCTCTTAAGACGGAAGACTCGGACTCTCAGAAGATCAAAGAGACCCTTTTAGTGACTTAAAGGCTCGGAGATTCCACCTAAAAGCACTGAAAGGGTTTGGACATTCTCTCAACTCGAAGGACTCAAGAAGGCTCTTGGAATCCTTGTTACCCTAATACGGTTCCTGGATTCTAGGGGTTCTGCCACGCGTCGTTGGAGTAATCGCCCACCTGTCGTTCTCCCCTTCTTCAATCAACCAATCAATTCCGTATTCTTCGTGGATTTCTCTCCTCCTCAGCCAACATGAAACCCTAACCCTAGCAAGGTACGATTTCCTTGCCCACATTCTTTTGGCGACTCTGCTGGGGAGGTGTAGAATTCGTGAAGGGTATGCCCACAACTCGAAGTGGGAGAACTACAGGAAGAACTGCTTCACCAACAAACAGCATTACCTCACCG
The DNA here is from genome assembly GCA_020205505.1 of Panax japonicus. Taxonomy (NCBI): domain Eukaryota; kingdom Viridiplantae; phylum Streptophyta; class Magnoliopsida; order Apiales; family Araliaceae; genus Panax; species Panax japonicus. The sequence continues at coordinate 10,453 of JAINUV010000963.1, forward strand.
GATCCAGTTCCAAGGCAAGCCACTCGAGCTTTCCAAGGAGCAAACTTGGATTTTGACCAACCACGTATTGAAGACGCTTCAGAAGGAAGTTCAACATCACAACATATGGCCAATCAACAACACACAAGCGCAGGAAGGCAAGGCGAGGATGCAGGTGGAGACCCGACGAATGCTGTGCAACTGGAGATGCTCAAGGCATTGAAGGAAGCACGAGAAGGGCAAGGAATGATGATGGCCATGATGCTGGAAATGCAGAGGAAGCAAGAGGAGATGGGGAATTTCCGCCAGCAGTTGATGCAGATTCCCACTTTCAAGGCCATGTTCCCAGGAAGTTCGCATGGGGAACAAGCAGGTGTGGAAGACAACAATAATGGTAGCAACAATAAAGAGAACCAGATTGTACCTCCATTAACGGAAAGTCAATCGGTTCCAATAATCAACTTGGAAGCTCAGAACAGTGGCGACATGCCACAACCTAGGATGGAAGCAAGCCAACCTCAGGCAAACATCATCTCAGCAACTATTCCATCATTTTCACAGGTGCAAATGCCAATCATTCCAAGCAATATCCAGCGAATGAGCCAGCAACTTCCACCAGTGTCAGCTGTTCATGATGCAAGTGTTCATCAACCAAATTCTTTACCATACACACCGTCGATGCAACAGTATATCACAACACCCCAGAGAGTTCACGCTACAAGCCCGTATGTGACGAAGGATGATATGATTGACGTGATCAATCAACTTCGCAGACAGACATCTCGACCCTCGGAGTTGGACTTTACTCCTCCTTACCCTGCACACATTCGAAGGCAACCTTATCCAACAGGGTATATTGAGCACCCCCCGCAATTTCCAAAATACAACGGGGAGAAAGGAAATGCTAGGGAACATATTGCCAGGTTTGTAGAGTCAATGTCTCCGTGGCTCGGATATGATGAAGTGAACAACCACAACTTGTTGATGCGGGAATTCAACAAGACTTTGACGGATAGTGCCTTTAGTTGGTACTACAATTTGGAGAAGGGGTCAGTCCATGATTGGGATGACTTAAAATTACAATTTTTCAAGAAATTTTTTTATGTGCAGAAACAGGTAACCATTGTGGAGCTCATGCGGTTCAAGCAGAAACCGAATGAGGAGTTGTCAGATTATGTTGACAGGTTCAGGGCCCAGGCACAGAAGTGTGCAGAACCGATTGAAGAAAAGAACTTAGTCAGCATTTGTAACAATGGTGCCTTGGATTCTTTCAAGCCCCACCTCATCACCAAGGCTTGTGATTCCTTCGCGACCCTCTCATCTTTTGCACAGGACTTGGGAGGAATCGTGACATTACCCACTGACCATGCGACGGTTACATGGAAGGGCAAGAGGACAGCAACTGTGGCTTTGGCTGACTCTCAGTCAAAACCACAAGGGGGCAAGAGGGAGAAACACGAGAAAAATTTTGACCGAAGCAGAGGCAAGCCTGGAGACAAATATGCAAGAAAGCCAGTCCCGGAGGCTATCACATGTAGTGAGAAAGCATTTAGGGGTTTGTATGAACAATGGGTTGAACATGGAGTAGTGAAACCCCCAAGGCCTAGATTTGCAGTGACAGAAGAAATAAAGAGAAGACCAGACTTCTGTGTATTCCACCAATACGCGGGACACTCAACGATGGATTGTTACAGCCTGCGGAGGATATTCCACGAGAAGCTGGCAAATGGGGAGATTGAACTTGGAAAGGAAAGTAGTGTTCATGACAAGCCGCTGCCAAACCACAAAGGGAAGGAAACGTGCAACACTGTTATTCACAGCACAAGCCCAGAAGTGGAGATGATGATGGAAGAAAAGGAGGAGTGTGATCCAGGCCTGCAGGTAATGGCATTGATGAACGGAACCAAATTCAGAAATTTTTTCGATCAGATAGGATTGGCCAAGGAAGCAAGGATTGAAGCAACCAGGGCAATTATCAAAGCTGCTGAGACGCAGGAGACTTGTATGGCCATGAGTAAAGGATTTGTGAAGACGATGGAGGAGGAAGAAAATAAGATATCTTTCTCTAAAGCTGATAGAGAGATAAGATACCCGCACAACAGGCCGCTGTATGTGACAGCAGTAATCAATGGCATCGAGGTGCGGAGGGCATTCATTGATAATGGAGCATCTGTAAATATAATGCCCTACACCGTGTTCAAACGGTTAGGCCTGCCGGAGAAGAAGATTGTGAAGGAACAAACGAACATTACGGGATTCGCCAATCAAAGCACAAGAACCCTAGGACACATTAAGGTGGACATGCAAGTTGGGAAGATTCGGGGGCCTGTAATGTTCCATGTTGCCGAGGTGGATGCATCATATCATGTCTTGCTGGGAAGGGCCTGGCAAAATGACTACGGGGTGGTACCCTCGGTCTTTCATCAATGCCTTAAAGCTATTTGGAAAGGGAGAGAAGTGAGGGTACCAGCAACTCGGAATCCCTTTGGACCAGAGGAGGCACACATCACCGAAGCAACTTTCTTTGATGATGTCGCTGAAGAGGGAGAGAACCAGATTGCAAGACCTGATTCCCTAAGACTAGCAAGTTGGGAGGAAGTGCAGGAAGATAAGTTCGTGCCTGCAGAAAAAGAAAAGAAGAAGACCTCGGAACGCGGAGAATGTTCTAAAAACAAGAAGCCAGTGGTAGTAGACTTAGAGAAAGAAGGAAGAGAAGAAAAGAAAAGGCCAGCAGACCCTGAAGATGCCAGAAATATAATAAATGACAAGCGGATGGCACGATCTGAGGATGGCCAGAGGACAAAATGGGAGAGGGTTGTTAAACCCGATGGAAAGGTAGTGTTTCGATTGTGACGATGCAAGGGGGAAGAGCCCTTGGAAGCGTGTGAACCCAACGGCTCAGGAGGTGTCCCCCACTCCAGCAATAATGAAGAAGAAGAAGTTGTACAACAGAAGGTGGAACCAGCTCCAGAATGTTTCGAGGATAGGCCAAAACCTCAACAAAATGAATTAGAGGAAGTTAATCTGGCAACAGAGGAAGGAACGCCAAGACCGACTTATGTCAACAAGGAGCTGGATGTTAAACAGAAAGAGGAGCTTGTACAATTATTGCGAGAATATAGGGATGTATTTGCTTGGAATTACGACGAGATGCCCGGAATTGACAAGGATCTTGTGGAGCACAACCTAAACATAAGTCCGGGAATGAAGCCAGTAAAGCAAGCACCTCGCAATTATGCACCCGAAGTAGAAACTCAAATAAAGGAAGAGATCAAGAAGTTGCTGGAAGTAGGGTTCATCAAGCCCATTCAACATCCAATATGGCTATCCAGCATTGTACCGGTAAAGAAGTCAAATGGACAGCTACGAATATGTGTGGATTTCAGAGATTTGAACAAGGCATGCCCAAAGGACATGTACCCATTACCCAACATAGACACTTTGGTAGATGCAACGGCTAATCATGAGATGATGTCATTCATGGACGGGTTTGTGGGTTACAATCAGATAAAGATGTCCGTAGAAGATGCAGAGTTGACAGCCTTTCGTACCCCGTTTGGGAATTTCTACTATGTAGTAATGCCATTCGGGTTGAAGAATGCGGGGGCAACTTATCAAAGGGCAATGCACGCCATATTTCATGACATGATTCATGATATAGTGGAGGACTACGTGGACGACATAGTAGTGAAATCCAAGAAGGCGATAACTCATGTGGAGGACCTAAGGAAAGTGTTTGAGCGGTGCCGAAGGTATAAATTGAGGATGAACCCAAAGAAGTGCGCATTTGGGATGACGGCTGGAAAATTCTTGGGCTTCTTGGTGCATAATAGAGGCTTAGAGGTGGACCCAAGCAAGGCCAAAGCAATCACAGAGATGCCCCCACCAAAAACGCAGAAACAGTTAAAGAGCTTTCTAGGGAAAGTTTCATACATGAGAAGATTCATGCCAGCATTAGCCGAAGTCACAGAACCTTTTGGCAAATTGCTAAAAGGAAAGGCACAATGGGACTGGGGGCAAGACCAACAACAGGCGTTTGAGAAGGTAAAAAGAATCTTGGCTTCAGCACAAACAATGGTAGTGCCACAAAGAGGAATGTCGTTGCAGTTGTACATCACATCTACCAAGAAGTCCATAGGTGGATTGATCACGCAGGAGGTGGATGGAGAAGAGAAACCCGTATATTACATTAGTCGGATAATCCGAGGACCGGAAACCAGGTATTCACAGGTGGAGAGACATTGCCTAGCATTGGTATTCATTGCGCAAAAAATGCGGCATTATTTTTTAGCACACGAAGTAAAGCTTGCAACAAAAACTGATCCAATCAAATACCTATTAACTAAGCCAGCGTTAGTAGGGAGACCTGCCAGATGGATGATGATTCTTTCAGAGTACGACATCAAGTGTGTAACACCGAAGGCAATCCGATGTCAAGCCTTGGCAGACCTGCTGGCTCAATTTCCAAATGGAGAATATGAACCCCCTTCTGAAGATCTTCCGGGTGAAGAAGTAGAATCAATCGAGTTGATGAATGAGGACCCAGAATGGTGGAGTTTGGCATTTGATGGATCATCTGCAGAAGGTAAAGGTGGAGCAGGAGTGGTGTTGACCACTAAAGAAGGAAATGAAGTGGCCTTGTCATACAAATTGGATTTCCCTTGCACAAACAATGAAGCAGAATACGAGGCGTTCATATTAGGGTTGTTGGCGGCTCAAGAATTAGGAGCCAAACATCTTAAAGTAAAGGGAGATTCAAACCTCATAGTGCAACAAATAAGAGGCCAATTCGGAGTGAAGGAACCTATCTTGGCGCCATATCGAACTGTAGCACAAAAGGTGATGGAGGCTTTCAAGAAGGTGGTGATTGAATATGTGCCAAGAGGACAGAATAAACAACCTGATGCACTGGCAACAGTAGCGTCTCGAGTCTATGTCCAAGGTGAGGATTTGGATGTAAAGGTAATGAAGAGAACCCTCCCAACCACGGTGCTAAATTTGTTCCCCAAAGATATGATAGATGATTGGCGATACGACATCTCCCATCAATTGCAAACAAAGGAGGGAACAATACCTACTGTGAAGTTACAGAAGTACAACATCATCATGGTGTCTTGTATCACAAAGAAGCAGACGGTGTGTTGACACGATGCTTAGGGAGGCAGGAAGCAGATAGAGTCTTGCAACAAGTGCATGACGAGAACTGCGGATTGGCAGACATAGGCTTGTATCGTCGGCTGCAGCGTCAAGGGTATTATTGGCCTGAAATGAAGAAGGAAGCAGATGCCCTACAACGCCAATGTGTTTCATGCCAAGAATACCCTGGGGAGGATGAATGCGCCTTCATTGAAGACATAGTGGATTGGCGAATCCCTTATGTGGAGTTCTTACAAAGCGGGACTCTTCCGACCGAAAAGAAGGACGCAATTATAATCAAGAGGAAGTCACAACGTTTCTTCTTGCAGAGCGGAGAATTGTTTAGAAGGGGATTCAATGGCAAGCCCTTACGGTGCCTGGAACTAGGTGAAGCCAAAGATTTGGTTTACCAAATGCACAAGGATGAACACCAAGGGGGAGCCAAGTTGTACAAACAACTTATCGATCATGGTTACTACTGGCCAAAGATGGAGGGAGATTGTCTAGAATTTGTTAAAAAGTGTCACATTTGTCAAATACATGGAAACTTGATCCATGCTCCCACCGTGGATTTGCGAACCTTGGCAACACCATGGCCCTTTCATACATGGGGAATGGATCTTATAGGTCCTGTTCACCCTAATTCCAAGGGTAACATATGGATTTTAACTGCCACCGAGATGTACACAAAGTGGGTGGAGGCAATACCCTTGAAGAAGGCCACGGGACCAGCAGTGGCCAATTTTATCAAGGAGCACATCATTTGCCGTTTCGGGATCCCGAAGATAATTTTGTCGGATAATGGAACTCCCTTCATCAATAGAGACGTCAAAAATCTGATGGAAAGATACAGGGTGAAACATTACAAATCATCGCCCTACTACCCGAAAGGCAACGGACAAGCAGAGGCTACAAACAAAACCTTGATAAAAATTTTATCAAAAACTCTAGACGATCATCCGAAGACATGGGCAGAACAATTACCAATAGCGTTATGGGCATATCGAACTTCAAAAAGGAAGCCTACAGGCGAGACCCCATATGCTTTGGTTTATGGTGAAGAAGCTATTTTGCCCGCTGAAATAGAAATACCTTCAGCTCGAATGAGACTTCGAAGCTTGGTCGAGGAAGAAAACCGACCAGCAGCCCTGGAGGCCTTAGTTGAATTTCGAGATAAGGCTAAAGAAAAGCTTGAACGGTACCATGAAAGACTGCGACGACAATACAATACCGCAGTAGTACCACGACGAATTTTGGTGGGGGACCTTGTACTCAAAACGGCAACTCAAGTCATGAGGGGGACCCCAACCACTAAATTTTACCCCAAATGGGAAGGCCCGTATAGGGTACGAGAGATCTCTGAAAGCGGGTATTGCAAGATATCTCGTGTGGGATCAGATGCTGTCTCAGGCCCATTGAACTTGAAGTGGGTAAAGAAATATTACACATGAGAAGAGCATCACAAAAAGTTATACTTTCAACTTCAAAAGTAATCAAGGCACCTGACTAAGTACAGCCCTTGGAAGTTACACTTTCAAACTTCAAAAGTGATCGAGGAACCTGATTAACAGCCCTCGACAGTTACACTTTCAACTTCAAAAGTGACTGAGGCACCTGAGTATAAGCCCTCAACCCCGAAAGTTACACTTTATCTTTAAAAGTGGCAAACGTTATGCTTTATTCGACAAAAGCAAGAAAGTTACACTTTACCTCTAAAAGTGGCAATCGTTATGCTTTATTCGACAAAAGCAAGATTTACTAATGAAACGTTATGCTTTTCGTTAAAAGCAATTTTATTATCAATAAATTTACAAACTTTCACTTATACTTAAATGTTATTTTTAAATTTCTTTAAAAAAAAAAGAGTATAAAGTCAAGTTTTGGTTTGTGAAAACTATATATACATGTTTTTGATAAAATTCATATTTACTTGTGGTTGTCTTGTAATATTAATTTGAATAACTTGAGATTCAATGATAAATATTGAATTTTAAGGAATCATTCAACTTAAAAGCAATCAACAAGGTTGAAGAAACTACATTTTGATAAATGAAACATGTGTAAATGAGTTTCTAAAACAGGAAATCGAAAAAAAAAAAAATACTACAACAAGTTATGATCTAAAGGCCAAGACATATCAAACTGAAGAGGAGGCATAGCTAAAGATTCCAAGTCAGCAATGGCCGCATCTCGAATTTTAAGATTTGCAGCTTTCAGCTCCCTAACTTGTTGGGTAGTTACTTCTAAGTCCCGTCGCTGGCACTCCACATCCTGAAATTTAGCATCTAGATCCCGAAGCTGGTCCTCTAAATCTTGAGACTGGATCTTCAGTTTGTTTGCGGCTTCATCAAGCTCAGAAAGCTGCACTGAAAAGGAATCATCTTCACACTTACGTATAGCAACCTCCGAGCGTAGTGAAACAAGATTAAAACTTGATTTGAGAAGATCCAGCCTAACACGAAAAGGAGACATATCAACACCCACAGCTTCAAGGTCGTTCACATCATCACTAAACTTCTTCAAATCCTCGGCTCGCAAGGAATATAAAGACAAAGTGTGCAACCCAAGAACAAGGCTTGCAAGCTGGTCTAGGAAGAAGGTTTGGGTGGAAGCTGTCTTAATAATCAATCGGTCAAGTATCTGCGGAAACCGAGCTAGGAGACGCTCCAGATTTTTCTGACTAGGAGATGATATCTGAAAACCCCTCCACGGAATAAGATCCCCACTTGGATTGAAGGAAGCTCTTGCAGAAGTCACTTTAGACGCGACCATAGAATTTGACAAGAAAAGAGATGGAGGATCAGAAGGATGTTGTATGACTGATGATTCCTCGAAGCCTTGGCCACCTGGAGGATAACCAAGGTCACTATAAGGCGAGTGGGCAACATCCGGATGGAGAGCATCAAACAAAGCGAGGGCCTCAACAGGCAAAGGCAAATCTTTCATTTTCTCACTCTGAAAACAAAAAATGTCAAAGCATAATATATTATGGAAAAAGAATGGAAATTCAAGATGAATTGACTAAAGAAAGATACTCACAATATAGCCAATGGAAAAAGAGTCAGGAGATGCCACAGAAACGGGAATGTCATTTAACCCACCCAAGGTACTATCAATAATACCCTCCTGAGCAATCACTAACTCGGCAGACTCCTTCTGGGGAGGATGGACATCAACAATAGTTTCAGAAGGATTCCCCCTCGAGGAGGTAGGAGCCTCATCAGCATCGTTAGGCCCATCATGTGGAAAAGTCATAGGAAGGATTGAGGAAATCGGTGTACCACCCACAACAGGACTTGGGCTTACATCGGATAAAGTGTCTTTAGCATCAAGGCTAACACAATCATTATGCGAAGAAGACGACTCGACACCAATAAGGATAGGTTGAGAAGGCTCACGACTGGCAGAAACCGCTGCAGCTACCTCATGTGTAGTACCAGAAATAAACCCAAGAGGAACATCATGATCCTCTTCATTAACCTCTGCAATCTGAAAATCAAGAAAATAAATACATAAGGAAACACGAAAGCAACTATACGAGGGATAAAATATATATATATATATATATATATAGAAATGTCATAAAAAAAAATTTACCAAATTTCTACGTTGCTTCTTGACCGGATCCTCGGCTGCCGGCATACTAGAACCAACATCATCAAGAGGACGTTTCGATGATGGCTTTAAGCGAAGCCTAATAACGGGACGACTAACTGGAACCACGATAGAAGTAATAGGAGGATCCACCTCAGAATCAGTAGTGGTAGATGCTTTCGCTTTAGAACGGGTGATTCTCATTTCCTTGGCACCAGAGGATCCTTGGGGAGGAACTGAAGGAGGTATCTGTGATAGAGATGCATGGGACGAAGCCCGTGGTGGAAGACTCCTGGAGGTAGTAGGGACATGTGCCTGAAGAATAGTTGAGTCACTTCGAGGATGAATGCCTACTGACCGAGGATGAGAAGACTTAAGCATCAAAGCCTCACGCTCAATGAGCCGACTACTGGTTGACCAACATTCTGAACGGATAGTGGTCTTAGGAGAACATAGCAACCTGGCCCATTGGAGACGTTCGGGAATAGAAACTGGTAGAGAACAAATCGAAGTATCATCCCCCCATCTTTTAAGATTGACCTGCCAATAATTACGCTCGCTGGTAGTATATCGCCCAATCCGAGAATCATTCGGTATGACAAAAGGAAAGGATTTATGAGGAGCATTTGGAGGCCTTGGAAATGCCCACGTAAAAGAAGGAGAGGTAGAGACAAAGTTGAGAAGGGCAGTCTCATAAGTCTCCTGACAAGTGTGGCCAAAGGGACGCTCCTGGTCAAATCCAAACTGCCTCATGACCCTGTGAGGAGAATAAAGCACAGTTCCAAAACCATTATCTTCGACGAAGTAAGGAAGCTCCGCAGCCCGAAGGAAGACGAACCAAGACAACGAAGAACCACTCAATTCGTTGATATCTGAGTATGAGCGGAAGTGATGCCTATAGAAGTGGGGCAGACGACCGCCACTTTCTGAAACAATAGTGTATGGACGAGCTGTAAAGCATGAAGAATCATCGATAAAATGCCGTAAATCTGAATTAGATCGGTGATCAATCCAACGAGCTGTGCGAGGGACAATGTTGCGCAATGAAGAAGGATCTGAATACTGTTTTTTCTTCTTAGAAAAATATGCAGGAGTAGAATATCTCAAAAAGTGCTCGAAGAGAAAGATTTGAAGAAATGAGCAGGGAGCGAAGCAATTTACGTCATACCTGAGTAAAGAAATAAAAAAGATTGATAAGGAAAAAAAATGCAGTGTGAAAGACAGTTAATAAAAATATGAAAAATGGATACCTCCCAACAGATTCCTTCATAGCGAGAATAGTTTCGTCCAAACGACGATACAATGTTCCTAAGAAGAGAGGAGCGAGAGGAACATTTTGACCTCGAGATAACATAGAAGCTAAACCAAACATGCGAGTCGAAGGACCGTCTACAGGAGACCCGGGAAAAATGAAGCGGGATAACCACATAGCCAAATAAGCAGCTAAGGGAAAAGGGCAAGGCTCTTCATGGAAAGTTAGGACAGACTTGTTATAGTCAGAACTATTTCCGTGTCCGGGTCGGTAATCCCTGAAGAAGTAGCGCACCCAAGATAACCAGGAATTCTTTTGCCGGTTAGAAGTCTCAAAGTTTGGGAGGAGCATGTCACCCTGAAATCGCGAGATATAATTGGGAGCTCGCTTGGAGGCTTCTGTTAAATAAGCAATGCACTCAACATCTCTAGGAGACAAGCTAGATATGCTACAGGAAGCCGATGCAATAGCAGGAAGGCTACAAGATATAATCTAGAATGAGTTCATACTCTAAAAAAATAATAATAATAAATAAATAAATAAATAAATAATGAACGAAAAAAAAAAAAAAAAAAAAAAAAGATTACTGGTAAATGGCATAAACGTCCTCTAGAGTTGGGGTGAACTCCCCCCAAGCAGTGACAAATGTACATGTGGAAGAACACCAGCGTGAAATCAAGACGGTAAGAGCATCTTGGTCTTGTCGGATACGAAGATCCCTGCATAATTGAATGCAACGCAAAATGTCGGCCCTCTTCAGTATATCCACATAATCAGAATTTGCGAGAACCTCGTCGGTCCAATGTTGCCACCCCTGAAGACGATTGGATGAGTCAGATATGAAATGAATGGGACTGTAAGGGTATTCCTGTTTTTCTATACACATACGAGGAATGCGAGTAGAACATGGAAAGCTGTCTAAACTTGCGCAAGCCGTAGCATATAGAAATAAGCCTGCTTTTTCAGGGGGAGGAAAGGTTGTACGATTATAATTCTTCACTTGCTCCCAGAAAACGTCAGAAGACCCGTAAAAGGGAGCCTTTCCCCAGTCGCTGATGAAAGGAACCTCCTTAGTAGTTTTCGGGTCTGTGGAACGTTCACTGGAGTTGGCCTGCAACAAGAAAACATAACATGAGAATTCTAGAAATAAGGAAAGAAACTGAATGAGCATTTAAAATTAAGTGCTTACCATAACAAGAGAGAAGGTGTGAAACTTAAATAAGAAGATTGGATTTGGGAAAGGAAGATCACGGACACCTTGGATTCGGGAAAAGAAGATCACGAACACCTGAAAGAAGAAAAAAGAGCACAAGCATTAGGAGCCATTCAAATAAAAAGGGTAAAAGAAAAACGGGGAAATGTGAAAGAGGAGGCCATTAGGTCGGTTCCCCTAAGGGTTGACCCGTAGGATTTAGCCACCTAAGGAGCTCTCCCCTCTTACATTTAACTTCTCCTCACTCGTTGAATCAGCTGATTGGAACGAATGCTACTTCACCGGAATATCCGAGCCAATGACCTTGTTAAGGACTCAAAGACTCGAAGTAATTTGCACGATCGCCACTCCGAAGGTGTGACTCACGTGCAGGGGGTAAATGTGAGTCCATGTACACACATATGACCTAAAGAATTGAATGACGAACAGAAAAGTCAAAAATAAAGAAGCAAGACCTGAGAGAATCTTTCGCGTGTCCCGGGGCAGAAGACACGTGGAGGCGACTCATTTTGGGAATTGATTGAGGGATTGGATTGGTGGCTAGAAAGACAGGGCAATATGGGCATTATTCTAATGACTAAAGGGTATTTCTGGAAATTCCCTGAAGGCATGTGCCTTGCATATGACTACTTTCCAGAAAACCCTATAAATACCCCTTCCATTCCATTGAGAAGGGGACTTCTCTTAAGACTGAAGACTCGGACTCTCAGAAGATCAAAGAGACCCTTTTAGTGACTTAAAGGCTCGGAGATTCCACCTAAAAGCACTGAAAGGGTTTGGACATTCTCTCAACTCGAAGGACTCAAGAAGGCTCTTGGAATCCTTGTTACCCTAATACGGTTCCTGGATTCTAGGGGTTCTGCCACGCGTCGTTGGAGTAATCGCCCACCTGTCGTTCTCCCCTCTTCAATCAACCAATCAATTCCGTATTCTTCGTGGATTTCTCTCCTCCTCAGCCAACACGAAACCCTAACCCTAGCAAGGTACGATTTCCTTGCCCACAACTTTAAAAAAAAATATATATTTAGTTTCAATTACTCTTTTTTAAATGATATTTTGCTTTATCATAGTTGGATATATAATATTTTATTTTTCTTTCCAATTCATCCTCTCGCTGTCCCGAATTCCAAAGATAACCTAACAATGTTATGGACGAAACCGAAACAGCTTGTTCACCGCTAGTACGGGGCTGATCTGTGATGTCTAAATACTTTAAAAAATTCATTAGGGTTCATGAGTAATGTTACTCTTTCAAATTGTAACAAATGATGTGTCATCAATAGAAATGGTAATTTGTCTCCGTTTTCATGATGATCCTTACTTTTTCTTCTCAAATGGAGGTATTGATTTTGATTCTAATAGGAAATGGGGTCAGAAATGAAGAATTATTGAATGTTATTTATTGAGATATCGATGGGGGAGAATGATATTACTCCATTCTCCCCACGGTGATATAAATTTCTCGTGGTGATAGGGATGGCTATCAAGTTTTAACCCGTAGAGAATACGGCGGATGTTGAGAATTTTATAAGATCAGGAATGAGAGTGTGGTGTGCAGTCCCAGCCCCCGGCTCCCAAGAAGAGTACTTTTAATTGAAAAAAAATAATCTAAAAAGGAATTCAATATATTATCTTTACAAGTGATATTGATGACACAATTATTTGAATTTATCATCGTAATTTTACTATGATGATAAATGTTATCGTTATTAAATTAACAATTTATTGCGTTTAAAAATTATCATAAAATAAAACTACTTAATATTTGCAATTTTACGAAACAAGACTATTTTTGTGGATTATATATTCATTTGGAACGCTAGCTAGCTATTTGTTTTAATCGGGACTCCTAACTAGACATGGCAAAATATGGTTATGGGTTGGTTTTGGTTTTCAAAATATGGTTAACCAACCATTTAAGAACTAAAACCATATTAACCATTTTTAATATGGATAATATGGGTTGGAACCATATGGTTATGGTTAAAAACCATATTAACCATATTAACCATTTTAAGATGTTTTGACTTTTAAACAAAATTTTAAAAAAATAAAATTAATATATACTATAGATAGAGAGACGGATATAAGGGGTGGGTAGGGGTAGGGGTGGGTAGGGGTAGGGGTAGAGGATGGGAGGTATATACATAATCGCTTAATATTAATTTTTTTGGAGAGTGGTGGGGGTGGAGGTGCGTGGGGGTAGGGTGGGGTGTGTGGAGGGTAGGGTTGGGGTAGGGCTGGAGTAGGGGGTAGGGGTGGGTGGGGTGGAGTGTATACATAATCACATAATATTATTTTTTTTGTGGAGGTCGAGGTGGGGTTGGGGTAGGTGGTGCGTGGGTGGGGTGGGATGGGGTGGGAGTAAGGGGTGTATACATAATCACATAATATTTATTTTGGTGGGGGTGGGTGTGGGAGTGGGTGTGGGGTAGGTGGGGTAGGGGTGGGTGGGGTATGGGATGGAGTGTATGCATAATCACAATATATTTTTTTTATGGAGGTGGGGGTGGGGGTTGGTGGGGTGGGGTGGGGTGGGGTGGGTGGGATAGGGTGGGGTAGGGGGTGGGTGGGGTTGGGGGTAGGGGGTGTATACATAATCACATAATATTTTTTTGTAGGTGGGTGGGTGAAGGGGGTGGGGGTAGGGGGTGTATACATAATCACATAATATTTTTTTTGGGTGGGTGGGTGGGGGGTGAGGGTGAGGGTGAGGGTAGGGGGTGAGGGTGAGGGTGAGGGTGGGGGTGGGGGTGTATACATAATTACATAATATTTTTTTTGGTGGGATGGGGTGGGGTGGGTTAGGATGGGGTGGGGTGGGGTAGGGGGTGAGGTGGGTGGGGTAAGGGTAGGGGTGGGTGGATGGGTGGGTGGGTAGGGGTGTACACATAATCACATAATATTTTTTTGTCGGTGGGGTTGGGGGGCATGTGTGGGGGTGGGGTGGAGTGGAGTGGGTGGGTGGGGTGGGTGGGGGTGGGGGTGGGGGTGAGGGTGGTAAGGGGTGTATACATAATCACATAATATTTTTTTTTATGGGGTGGGGGTAGGGGTGGGGTAGGGGTGGGTGGGGGGTAGGGGTGTATACATAATCATATAATATTTTTTTGTGAGAGGGGGAGGGGGTGGGGGTGGGTGGGGTGGGGGTGAGGGGGGTAGGTGGGTGGGTGGGGTGGGGTGGGGTGGGGTGGGGTGCCCTGGGAACATTCTAAATTATGATGATGCAAAATTACAAATTAAGAATGAATTTATGTGATGTTTAAGATTTAAAATTCAATTATTATCTTTGTGAGCCTAATTTTTGATTTGGAATAAAATATGGGTCGAAAAATGGTTAACCGGATTGGAACCATAACCAACCTGAATAAATATGGTTCCAAATTTTAACCAACCTAAATAAATAAAAATGGTTAACCAACCCATTTGGTTCCAGTTAATATAAGTTGACCCGACAGTTAACCAACTATATTGCCAGGTCTACTCCTAACACTAGTACTCGATGAGTACTATAGCTATCCAATGCATGCCACGTATGACAGTCGGATATACTTAAACATTTATGCATGCATGCATGCATATATGAAGTAACATAGAATCGAACATACATATATATCTCCCAGCTCAATCCCTATATATATATCCACCAACTGTGCCCAGTTCATCATTAGCTTGAGCATAAGTCTGAAGCTGTTCTTTAGAGCATCGCTAATTCCTTCTAGAGAGAGAGAGAGAGAGAGAGGAGCAAAATGGCACTATTCACCTTTGCCAATCCCTGGCTTTTCACTTTTGGCATCTTAGGTGAAGTTTTAGAGTCACATATTTAATTAATTTTATGTATCTGTTAATTAGTTTGTCCTTTCTAATTACTATATATTAGTGGTCATGATAATTAAATACTAATACTCATATTAATTTAACTCTCTACGTACTTACTGTGCAGAAAAAAGTGGTAAAAACCAAGAGAGTGGAATTCATGCCATTTTGGCTTTCATTTTTCCTTTCATTGAGTGCTGTTATGTGGTTTTTCTATGGGTTACTCACAAAGGACATCTATGTTGCGGTAAGTACTGCCCAATCGATGGAGACTAATTATTTTAATTTACTGCTAACTTACACTAAAAAATTATTAATTAATTTACGATATGTAAATTAAATATATTGATTATATATAATCCTATTTAATTAAGTATTAAATATTCTTCCAATATTTTTTATAACTTTGTTGAAAACTGCAGCTCCCAAACATTTTTGGATTCTTGTTTGGGATAGTTCAGATGGTACTCTATGCAATTTACAAATTAGGGAGAGAGGAGGTGAAACTACCTCAAGTTGTGAAGCCAACTGCAACTGGTGTGATGACTCCTGAGATTCATCCAATCAATTCGGATCAGAACAAAGACGAGAGACGTACTAAATCAGAAGAAAAAGAGAGTACTAGCGATCTTGATCATGATCATGATGATGATGTTGATAAAAACATGGATGCCTCCAATTAAGTTTCATTTAATTTAATTAATTAAACTAACTGTACGTGTGAACCTTGCTACGTTACGTACTTTAACCTTCATCTGTCCCGGTGACATTATTTAGGTCCCCAACCCAGTCACCAGTTCTTGCATGCCTTTATCATCCTATCATATCTATCATCTCATCCCCTCCATCTTGTACTTAATTACTTTCCTAATTAATCAATTATTAGTTAGCTAGGTAGAAGATAAATGCACTCCAAATCTTATAGGTTGAACTCCATTATTGTAAAATAAAATTTGCTCGATCAATTTTAACATTATTATGGAGTCCAAACGCTAGCTAACGCGTGGAGTATATTTATCACCCCTCCTCCCCTAATGCAATGCATGCCTTTGTACGTGTTATTTACATTTGCTTGTACGTAGATGTTATCTACTCATGCGACCCGAGGCGGTCCTTATTTTTATTTGTATCTACCTTCACTCATTTTCTATTTTCTTATTTGGCATGCCTTAATTATGATTATTGATGAACCTCATAGTTGAAAACTAGAAATATATGGCACCTGTAACGTGATTGAAGATAATTACGGCATGCACATCTAACGTTATGAAAGAGGCATATACATATATATATATATAATAATAATTTAAATCATTTATTTACTATGAATTAAAATTGAATAAATAGCATCTACGAATTTAACCCAAATTCAGCAAAGGTCAACTCAAATTATGATTGCCTTTCATTAATTTGTCATCCCTCTGTCTCTCTCCTCTTCCATCCCTCCTCCGATCCTTCCCTTCATTCTCCATCAAATCTATCTATATATCACTCCATCCATCCACCTTAACAATTTCACTCTCCTCCTCTTAAGAGTATATTTCATTTCCTTATTTTATGTTCTCTTGTAAGCAAAAAAGAAAATGAAAAAAAAGAAGAAAGAAAGATAAGTCGGTCTTATTAGTCCAGTCCTACTCTTACTCATGGTTGAAGGTTTTGATTAACCATACCATGTCCCACAACAAAATAGAAGAGATAAGCTCAGAGTGGCTGGGTGCGTAGACAACCTCCACCCCTGCGCAGGCTTACTCCCTTTCTACGATCCCTCCCTTATTTCCTCCGATTTGCAAACCTTCGCCAACTTCCATATTTCAAAACCCACTCCCCGAAAACTCCAAAACAAACCCAATTTGTATTAAAGAACTGTTTTGCCCCAATTCATTTACAACGGGGTTTAAAAGATCACTTGCTAAAACACTTGCATGTACTTTAAACATTTTCTTTATATATCCAAACAGGGGAGGTCACATGCATGCATGATGAATTGGGGCAACCATCGTTAATGCAGAAACTCCATAGGGTTGTTTTGGTAGGTAGATGGATGGATGGATGGAGTGATGAATGATGACGGATAGATATATAGATAGTTTTGATGGAGAGTGAAGGGAAGGACGGGAGGAGGGATGAAGAGGTGAGAGAAAGAGGGATGACAAATTACACTGAAAGGTATAGAGATGTGGTTATGATGAAATTAAAGGCTATGATGACCTTCTGAGATACTAGTGCTATCATGAAAGCTATCATGACCTGAGTTGATCTTTAGAATGGATGATGCATATTTTATTTGTTCATTTTTTAATAAATATATAACATGTTATAGATTATTGTCCATTGAAAAAATAACGAATATTGTAAACAAGAGTAAATAATAACACTAATTAACCTTACTTTCCTCTTTTATCAATTTAATTTCTTCTTCCGTAAAACAGTAAAAAAAATTAATTAAAACACATGCAGTGAACATTGATTTCACATCATAAGTAATTTTCTTTAGTCGACTCCCACCTTTATCTCATTCACACAAAAGAACATGAGTTATTTAATATTACTATCTATTGATATTCTAATTTTAAAACCAAACAATTCACAAAATATATACAACTCCTATAGAATGGAGTAGTAACTAAAAAAGTTAAGTTAATTAATTAAATAGTTGTACTATTACAAATAATTAATAACCTGGAAAAATGCTTGATTTCCTTTATAAAGTGTGGTACAAATTATTTATGAATTATGACGGTTGGTGGTCATTTCATACATGTGAGTGAGAGCATAACTGTGTGAATGAATATATATATATATACTAGCTGGGTCCCGTGCCTCCGGCACTGTATGGACAATATGATTTATCTCAAATTTTGAACGACCAAAATAATTTATTGAGTGAGCGAGAAATTTAAAGTCATTTGTATTTTATTAAATTATTATTAGATTATTAGAAAGATAGATGTATTTTATTAGATAGATGTATGAACGGTGGGATTTATCCCAAACTTTGGACGGCCCAGATGATTTATTAAGTGAGCGAGAAATTCAAAATTATTTGTATTTTATTAGATAGAATATATATATATATATATATATATATATATATATATATATATATATACACCACGGATCCAGTCCGGTCTCCCGGACTGGTCCTAAAATACGGACCTCGTATTTTTTTTTTTTTGCTTTTTTTTTGAAACAACTAAAAAAAAAAAAATTTATGGAACTGAAATTTTTCAATAATACAGTGTTTTGGGTGTGTTTTTAATACCTATACCAACCAATGTATGTACAGTCTGCCCAGACTGTACAGAAATGTTTTGTTATAGGCATCCAAATCACGCCCAAAACACTGTATTATGGAAAAATTTCAGTTCCATAAATTTTTTTTTTTAGTTGTTTCAAAAAAAAAAAGCAAAAAAAAAAAAAAAGGTCCGGATTTTATAAAATTCGGGAGTCCGGACCTGATCCGGACTCTATATATATATATATATGTGCATGTATTTATACAAATATATATATGTGCATGTATTGTGTATATTGTATATATATATATGGGCATTAAATCCACAGCAAGCGTTTGCTGCAGCAAACTAATTTCTTTCCTGCCGCTACAGCCTGTAGCGGCAGTCAATAGCCTAATTTTCTCTCTCCCTGCCGCTACAGACTGTAGCGGCAGTCAATTAATTCCAAAAATGCCCCCTGCTGCATGAGGCTTCGCAAAGTTACAAATATTATTCTAATATTCACATATTATTATTATTATTATTAACAGGTCTAATAATAAAAATAATAATATTAATATTAAACATAATAATAAAAACATAATATTAAACATATTAATATTACAATTATTATTGTAAACATACTAATATTACATAATATTAAACATATTAATATTATAATTATTATTGTAAAAATATTAAACATATTAATTAATATATAATTAATATGTTTAATATTATGGTTTCATAATTATAAAAAAATTAGAGCCTGTTAATATGTTTAATATTATGGTTTCATAATTATAAAAAAATTAGAGCCTGTTAATATGTTTAATATTATGTAATATTAGTATGTTTACAATAATAATTGTAATATTAATTTGTTTAATATTATGTTTTTATTATTATGTTTAATATTAATATTTTTATTTTTATTATTAGACCTGTTAATAATAATAATAATAATAATAATAATAATAATAATATTGACTGCCGCTACAGACTGTAGCGGCAGGGAAGAAATTGGTTTGCTGCAGCAAACGCTTGTTGTGGATTAATGCCCATATATATATATATATATATATGGGCTATATGTATATACACAGTAAGGCTTTGGCGGCAGATTTTTTGGGTTATAGCGACGGCAAACTGTCGCTATAGCCCAGAATAGCTATGACGACAGGTGAAATCGTCGCTATAGCCCAAAAAACCGTCGTAATAGCCTACTGTGTAATACACAGCTATGTACATACATTTTTCCTTATATATATATATATATATAGATAGAAATGATCAAGAGTAGAATTTTTAAGTAGTAGAATTCTTAAGTAGTGGCATTTTTGTAAATACGCGGTGGCATGGTATTTACAAAAATGCCACCGCGTCTTATCAAAACTACGTCGTTTTGATAAAGTTCTATTATTTAAGAGAGTTCTACTACTTAAGAGATCTACTCTTGATCCTGTCTATATATATATATATATATATATATATATATATATATATATATATATATATATATATATATATATATATATATATATATATAAGAGTAATTAGTACCACTACTATATAAGTATATTACTCTTTCCGTTTCTAAAAGATTGTCGTTTTAAAAGAAAAATTTGTTTTAAAATGTTTATCGTTTACAACTTTCGAGGATAATAAATTATTTATTTTCCTATATTACCACTACTTTCTCTCACTGTTCTAAGAAATTTTCTCTCTTGTATTAATAGTTTTCAACTTCTCATAAAGGGGTAGTAATGAAATTTCAAACAAATTTTACTTGATAAATGATATTTTCTTAATCCATGTACAAAAATCTTAAACGACAATCTTTTAGAAATGAAGGTAGTACTAATTATTGGTTAATATATGGAGTACTCTATAATTACTGGTTAACATGGTTTGATTTGGCATTAATTACAGGTTTTTACATTGAAACTAGTTATACTGTTGAATTTTGTGGGAATTTGGGTAATTGTAGGTATCACCCACTATTTAGTAAAGGCACCAAAACGAGTTCAAGTCCTTGGAGGGATTAATCTTCTAGTTTCCTTGTGTGTATTTGCGGCACCTTTGAGCATTATGGTGAGTATAAAGAGGACATGAATTTATTAATCTTCTACTTTCAATGATTGTACTATTAATTATCACTATTATAATTTTCTTTTTCTAATATTCTAATTCCTTTTTAGAATATATATATATATATATATATAGTAGCTAGCTAGTAAAAAAAGGTGGTCATGATAATTAAATACTAATACTCATATTAATTTAACTCTCTACGTACTTACTGTGCAGAAAAAAGTGGTACAAACCAAGAGTGTGGAATTCATGCCATTTTGGCTTTCATTTTTTCCTTTCATTGAGTGCTGTTATGTGGTTTTTCTATGGGTTACTCACAAAGGATATCTATGTTGCGGTAAGTACTGCCCAATCGACGAAGACTAATTTTTTTAATATAATGCTAACTTACATTAAAAAATTATTAATTAATTTACGATATGTAAATTAAATATATTGATTATATATAATCCTATTTAATTAAGTATTAAATATTCTTCCAATATTTTTAATAAATTTGTTGAAAACTGCAGCTCCCAAACATTTTGGGATTCTTGTTTGGGATAGTTCAGAAGGTACTCTATGCAATTTACAAATTAGGGAGAGAGGAGGTGAAACTACCTCAAGTTGTGAAGCCAACTGCAACTAGTGTGATGACTCCTGAGATTCATCCAATCAATTCGGATCAGAACAAAGACGAGAGACGTAGTAAATCAGAAGAAAAAGAGAGTACTAGCGATCTTGATCATGATCATGATGATGATGTTGATAAAAACATGGATGCCTCCAATCAAGTTTAATTTAATTTAATTAATTAAACTAACTGTACGTGTGAACCTCGCTACGTTACGTACTTTAACCTTCATCTGGCCCGGTGACATTAATTTGGTCCCCAACCCAGTCACCAGTGCTTGCATGCCTTTATCATCATATCATATCTATCATCTCATCCTCTCCATCTTGTACTTAATTACTTTCCTAATTAATTAATTATTAGCTAGCCAGGTAGATGATAAAAGTACTGTGCATGTATTGTATCTATCAGCTGAACTAAAATTTTGATATTTTATTCATATATTTGTATCGTGAGTCCTTACTTACAGTCCATACTGTTAAAAATAAAAATTGCAAGGAAAGTCAAAGTGGTTGAAAAGGATTCATTATTTTAGCATATAACATGGGCCTATTACTCTTGGGAGTTTGAAAACACCTCCTGCATCCAATATATGTTGAACTAAATATTAACAAGTAAAAGTACTTGTTTTCTAAATAAAATATGACTATTAAATTAAGTTCCGTCCCCTGAAGCAATCAAATGGAAATTATTTTCTAAATACAAATAATGATAGATGAGAAATTCAATAGTATAAATAAACTAATGTGAATGCATATTATCAATATATCTTGTTAAAAAAATATTAAGGAGTGTATTTTATTATTATGAGATTAATAGTTTCGGCGCAGTAAAATAAAATGGAAATTCAATTAATTGGAAATTTATGCCCGAATGAATCTTCGGTTATTTTTGGTAAATATTGGAAGTACGTATATAGAAATTCCGGGTTTCATTCCTATATATTTCAGTGATTTTTCTTGTTTATACTTTTACAGTTGAATAATCTGGTAATTAGGAGCCTCTTTTTCTTTAACGAAAGTCAATTAAAAGAGAAAATAAAACTCTAGTTAATTAGTTACACAATGTTCAAGTGTTATTTTTATAATACATACAATTCTTCTGGCCTCTGGTGGAGGTGGAAATTGGAAAGGCCTCTTTGATACATTGAGTTTGAGTATATACAATTCTTTTTTAATGCTTAATTAGGGCTTATTTGGAATTATGACTTCTTGTATACATTCACTATATACATATATATGTAATATATATATATACGTACAGGAGGTGAGATTTATTGAGTTAAATTTCTTCCCTCAAACTGATAATTAAATTAAACCCCCAGCTGAGAGAGTGCACATGTACTTCTCTTTACAAAAATTAAGAAGCACGTACACGATCGATCAGAAGTTAAAATATGAAGACCCAACAACATCATATCTATCTTTAGTCATAACTAACTAAGCTACCAAAACAGTGTTTGTTAGGGTTGAACATATTCCCCTATCCTCCCATGCATAACTTTTTAATTACATTTAAATTTTTAGATTGATATTTAATTATCTTTCTGCTCCAAGTTCTACAGTGGTCCAAAGTCGTTTAACTATGGTAAAAACGTATTGTGCAGGTCTAAAAGGATTGATTACTTGAAGGATAGGGTATTGTTAGTGGTTTCTACCACTATATATATATATATATATATATATATGTATGTATTAAGGACTAATTCCTCAAAATTTCAATGATACTCGATCGATCTATTAATTAGGAAGGACAAAAACTTATCCTCGAGCGAAGCGAGGTATATACAATTGTATTTGTGAAGAAGGCTGTAAATGCTAGTACACATTACAAGTGAATTAAGGATGCAATTCAATTCTCCTGAGTCCTGACCGATCCAAATCGGTTTAACAATTACTACTACTGTATACTAAGTATAATTTAAAAAAAAACAAGTGAAAAGGCTCACACTTTAACAAAACAAAGGCACATTCGGTGAGATTCCCTTAATTCTTCAATTTCTATCTCTCCGCCTTTTTATCTTCTTTTGTACAATAAACTCTAATAGTTTCACAAGAACTTACAAACTTTGCAAATATTAAAGTTATATTTTTATTTTAAAAATATTTTTTTAATATAACAATGATGTAATACCCGGTAAAAATAAAATAAAATAATAATAATAAATAAAATAATTATATAATATTTTAATCAATATTTTAATTGGGCTTTTTTATGTTTGGGTAAAACATTATTTTAAGTTATGTGGGCTAAAATAAGTAAGAGATTTCATCAATTTGGGCCTTAAAATCAATTGAGTTTAATTTAAATGTGGGTTATATTAAATCATATTAAAATTAGGAGAATTAATAAATAAAACCTAATTTTTACTTAACATTGCTTTGATGCGTAACTGCCTAATTGGAGAAAAAAAAGGAGGCGGAATCAGCATAACAAAAGAAGAAGACAAGCAGCGGCGGCACGCAAAAAGAGAAAGAGAAATCAAATTATTAATTTGTAACTTGTGATTGCAAATAAGGTATAGCAGTATACATATATTTGATTCATATAATATATCACATGAATTGATAGGTGTAGAAATTGATGCTTTCTTTTCAAAAAAAAAAAAGGTTTTAATAATAAATTTAACAGTACTATGTTATTAATGATTGGATTGTAATAGAATTTTATTAAATTATTTAAATTGAACGGAGGGAATTTAAAGAGTTTTTATTTATTTATTATTTTTTAGAATATAAATTTTGGAGTATTAATAATTGATAAAAGGCGATGATTAAAGGTATATTAAAAAGATTATGAATTATTTTGAAATTATTAGTTTGGATTGTTTTTAATTTGAGGTGAATATGTTTAGGTTGCGAATAACGTTTCGTATTTGATATCGTTGGCATTTGAGGGAGTCTAACGGGTGATATTTGGCTTTAGTGAATTATTTTGGTACTATATTAAGGTACGGATTCCGTACTCTTTCAGCGATACTTTTGTTACATTTGATTTATTTTGTTTCTCGTGTCAAATTCTGTTAATATTTCACATAATTGTTTCTTGTGAAATTCATATAATTGTTTTACTTTGGAGTTGACACATTGGACTCGTAATTGTACTCTTTGAATTAGGATATCATGTTTAGTATTTATTTTTGATAATTGTAGAGCGGTACATGTTGTTACCTTCTTTTGAGACATTGTGACCATAATTTGATTTGGTTCAACATGTACATATAGAACCCTTTTGTTGGTATTATGTCGCATGTGTTGTGACATGGTATTTTTATTAGAATATACCGTAGGGTATACCTGAGCTATAACCACCTGTGGGGGTACCACAGGCATGTCGTCTTGGCACGAGAGACATGACACTTTCCGTGGCGGTGTGATTAGTGCACGGCGTCTCCGTTTGGGCTCCGGAGTAAGTGGGCCATTTGGTGTTTTGTTGTGGGAGGCGTATGGGTTAACCCTAGTTTTCTGTTCTGCGGATTGGTGATGTTGTGCCAAATACACCTATCCGATTTGCATACATTTGGATTCGCGGTCCAATGTGTGATTGCCTGTGTGCCATTGTTTTGATGTGCCTGTGTGGCATTATTTTGGTTGCCTGTGTGGCATCATTTGATTTGCCTGTGTGGCATTATTTTGACTTGCCTGTGTGGCAAGGTATATTTCTGAGCTCATTCGGTATGAAATAACTCCAGCCGTTTGTTTCAGCCTAGTATTTTATTGGATTAGTTTTGTTGGTTTCTGTTCAGTTCAAGTCATTAAGTTAGTCACTTCAGTTCGTTATTTCTTTATTCTTTTATTTGTTTCGTCAATTACATTGATTCAGATATATTCATTACGTTGATTCAAATATATTCCATTATGATTTTTGGATGTTATATTTTCGTTCGTATTTGCACTTGAGGCTTTGTTCAGTATTTTGTCTCAGTTATTTTCGTATATCAGTTGTATATCTTTTGTATATCTGTATCCGTACTGGGCAATAGGCTCATGCTGTGTTTTTCTTCCGGCAGGTTTGCAGGGGTGATTCAGGGCTAGCTAGTGTGATGAGAGAGTTGCCCTTGACCATCTAGGTTGTTTTAAATTTTAAGTTTGATTATTTTGACTCTATTTGGAGAATTGTATTTAGTACGCTATTAATGGATCACCACTATTAATGTTTTGAGGTTGTTAGTGCTCTGTTTTCTTATTTTGAGGTTTGTTGTGCTTTGCACGTGACCTCCCTTTCCTTTTCGGGAAGGGGGTGTTACAGAGATGGTATCAGAGTTTAGGTTCTTTCTTGTAGAAAACCTATTTAGGTTTGACCTGTGAGTTATGGGTAAACCATTGGGTAGACGTAGGAGTTTGATTCGATTTTGTTCTTTGTTTGGTTGGTCTCTATTTTGACCAACCGCCGATTTTATTTCGATTTGTAGTTGATTTGAGGAAAGTGAAATAATTTGTTAAGGTGATTGAGTAATGATATTAGTTAAGAATTGTGATTCAATCATTAAGGTGAATAAAGTTATACTTTGTACAGATAAGAAGTGATCTTATATGAGACGTGATTATGATGTGAGTATTTGTATCGACGAGTATTTAATTTTGGAAAATTATTTGTTAATCATTTTTTTGTGGCAATTATTATGATCGTTGAATTGAGGAATTAATTTGAGTTAAGTTTTGATTTATGTTAAGCTTGTGGATGATTTGAGGTATGCGGATTGATGAGATATTATGATAAAGTGAAAATTATTAAGTATAGAGGATTTCTTGTAATTTGAGTTGTTGATATTCGAGGTAATTAGATTAATCATTTGAAGTTAATGATCAATTTTGTGTCTATTTCTAATAAGATATTGGAGTTATGTTCTATGAAATTTCTTTGTGATAGTATGGGGAGACATTGAAATTTATTAGATTAAAATTTGTTCCGAACTCGGGATTTGACCCGGGTTGTGATAGTAAGATGAGATTTTGAAATTTGTTGAGTTAAGGTTTGCACTAAGAGAATGATTGATTTATTGAATGATTAGATATATAATAAGTGATGAATTCAATATATTTTAAGAGATTTTGGAAGTTATAGTTTGCTTATTCAGATAGTAAGATATATGATTTGGATTTTGGATGGAGAGATCTTAGTAGTAGTATATTTTTGGTGTGATAATATTTGAGAACTAATTTGATTTGAGGTTATGATATTTTGAAACTCTTAAGGACTTAGGAGAATTGGTGATAAAGAGATATTAGTAGTATATTCTTTGGTGTAATAATATTTGATGAATAGTTCAAATTAAGGATGAGATATTTTGAAGCTCTTGATGACTCGGGGAGAGTTGGTAATATAGTTTACATAGTTGTTTTGTTTATCTGATGTCATTAGAGTTTTGTATGAATTTATGTAAAATAAAACAAAAATAATTTGTTAGATCTTTGTCATGTGTGGAACATAAACGTTTTACGAATTAAAGATAATTTTAAATATTTCGAGTATTCGAATCGTATTTAGATGAAGAGAAATTTTTGTGATTTCGAATTATATTCCGAAGAGTACGTTTACAAGAATGAAACTCAAAGATATTAGCGATGGCCCGCACCAACGGTGGATCATGTGATTTAATTTGATGCAACACGAATAACCTTCTCAAAGCTCGACACGGTAGCTGATGAATCTTTTACAAGTACATTGATAAATACGTGGACCGATGACTTATCCGCGTTGATCGTTACAAATGGCGGCGCTACGTCTTAACTAAAATTTATGAATAATTATGTAATTTAAATAAAAATATTTTTTCTTTGTAAGTTATTTGAATTCCGAGGACGGAATTATTTTTAAGGGGTGAAAAATGTAATAACCTATTTTTTCTATATAATTAAATATTAAGTGATTTTATCTTATATAATTGTGTTTAAATGGGAAAAGGTAAATGATTTTGTTTCCTTCTTTTCTTCCTTGTTTTGTTTGGAAAATTAAATTTTTTTAGTAGATAATTAAATAATTGATTAAATTAAAATTTGAGGAAGATAATCCCTTTTGTTAAAGTCTTGTGGTAAAATTATTCGGAGTGGAAAGCTACTTGGGAGATAGAGGAGTCTATTCGAACGGAGTATTCACATCTTTTGATAATTACGTACGTTCATTCTTTTTATTCCGGGGACGGAATCCTTTTTAAGGGATAGGTAATGTAATACCTGGTAAAAATAAAATAAAATAATAATAATAAATAAAATAATTATATAATATTTTAATCAATATTTTAATTGGGCTTTTTTATGTTTGGGTAAAACATTATTTTAAGTTATGTGGGCTAAAATAAGTAAGAGATTTCATCAATTTGGGCCTTAAAATCAATTGAGTTTAATTTAAATGTGGGTTATATTAAATCATATTAAAATTAGGAGAATTAATAAATAAAACCTAATTTTTACTTAACATTGCTTTGATGCGTAACTGCCTAATTGGAGAAAAAAAAAGGAGGCGGAATCAGCATAACAAAAGAAGAAGACAAGCAGCGGCGGCACGCAAAAAGAGAAAGAGAAATCAAATTATTGATTTGTAACTTGTGATTGCAAATAAGGTATAGCAGTATACATATATTTGATTCATATAATATATCACATGAATTGATAGGTATAGAAATTGATGCTTTCTTTTCAAAAAAAAGGTTTTAATAATAAATTTAACAGTACTATGTTATTAATGATTGGATTGTAATAGAATTTTATTAAATTATTTAAATTGAACGGAGGGAATTTAAAGAGTTTTTATTTATTTATTATTTTTTAGAATATAAATTTTGGAGTATTAATAATTGATAAAAGGCGATGATTAAAGGTATATTAAAAAGATTATGAATTATTTTGAAATTATTAGTTTGGATTGTTTTTAATTTGAGGTGAATATGTTTAGGTTGCGAATAACGTTTCGTATTTGATATCGTTGGCATTTGAGGGAGTCTAACGGGTGATATTTGGCTTTAGTGAATTATTTTGGTACTATATTAAGGTACGGATTCCGTACTCTTTCAGCGATACTTTTGTTACATTTGATTTATTCGTTTTGTTTCTCGTGTCAAATTCTGTTAATATTTCACATAATTGTTTCTTGTGAAATTCATATAATTGTTTTACTTTGGAGTTGACACATTGGACTCGTAATTGTACTCTTTGAATTAGGATATCATGTTTAGTATTTATTTTTGATAATTGTAGAGCGGTACATGTTGTTACCTTCTTTTGAGACATTGTGACCATAATTTGATTTGGTTCAACATGTACATATAGAACCCTTTTGTTGGTATTATGTCGCATGTGTTGTGACATGGTATTTTTATTAGAATATACCGTAGGGTATACCTGAGCTATAACCACCTGTGGGGGTACCACAGGCATGTCGTCTTGGCACGAGAGACATGACACTTTCCGTGGCGGTGTGATTAGTCCACGGCGTCTCCGTTTGGGCTCCGGAGTAAGTGGGCCATTTGGTGTTTTGTTGTGGGAGGCGTATGGGTTAACCCTAGTTTTCTGTTCTGCGGATTGGTGATGTTGTGCCAAACACACCTATCCGATTTGCATACATTTGGATTCGCGGTCCAATGTGTGATTGCCTGTGTGGCATGTTTTGATGTGTCTGTGTGGCATTATTTTGGTTGCCTGTGTGGCATCATTTGATTTGCATGTGTGGCATTATTTTGACTTGCCTGTGTGGCAAGGTATATTTCTGAGCTCATTCGGTATGAAATAACTCCAGCCGTTTGTTTCAGCCTAGTATTTTATTGGATTAGTTTTGTTGGTTTCTGTTCAGTTCAAGTCATTAAGTTAGTCACTTCAGTTCGTTATTTCTTTATTCTTTTATTTGTTTCGTCAATTACATTGATTCAGATATATTCATTACGTTGATTCAAATATATTCCATTATGATTTTTGGATATTATATTTTCGTTCGTATTTGCACTTGAGGCTTTGTTCAGTATTTTGTCTCAGTTATTTTTGTATATCAGTTGTATATCTTTTGTATATTTGTATCCGTACTGGGCAATTGGCTCATGCTGTGTTTTTCTTCCGGCAGGTTTGCAGGGGTGATTCAGGGCTAGCTAGTGTGATGAGAGAGTTGCCCTTGACCATCTAGGTTGTTTTAAATTTTAAGTTTGATTATTTTGACTCTATTTGGAGAATTGTATTTAGTACGCTATTAATGGATCACCACTATTAATGTTTTGAGGTTGTTAGCGCTCTGTTTTCTTATTTTGAGGTTTGTTGTGTTTTGCACGTGACCTCCCTTTCCTTTTCGGGAAGGGGGTGTTACAAATGATATGATAATAAAATTATGATGACAATTTTAATAATATTCTAAAATTTTATATTATACTATTACCACTAATTAAGAAGGTGAACTCTTTTACAGTATATTTTTACTCTATATTTTTATTAAATGTGATTAATTTGGGACATCCTATCCCATAAACTACATATGAAATCAATTAATGAATGATTTTTTTTTCTTCTCTCCAAAACCAACCAACCCTTCCCAGATAACAGTTGGAGCCTTGGAGGACAGGGATACTGCGTGGATATTAATTGTATGTATAATTCCTCTCATGGAAACTAATCTTGCTACTTTTTCTGTCCTTGCAGTCCAGTATTTGGCTGATAAAGAAGGAAGAACACGAGAGGAATTTCTTCAATTTT
This sequence comes from Panax japonicus, assembly GCA_020205505.1. Classification (NCBI taxonomy): domain Eukaryota; kingdom Viridiplantae; phylum Streptophyta; class Magnoliopsida; order Apiales; family Araliaceae; genus Panax; species Panax japonicus. The sequence continues at coordinate 40,034 of JAINUV010000963.1, forward strand.
TTTATCATCCCCCGTTACTCAAATCAGTCAAAGAAAAACAATTTCACTCATTTTTTTTCATCATTCAACAGTATTATACTTTATACATGGAGAGAGATTTTTCAGCTTACCAATCCATTCCACATTAAAAAAAAATTACGAAAAGTAATTCCCATTTTATTGATGATGATAGTATATAATGACATAATATATTTATTATACTGCCATGCTATCCTTACTAAATTAAACACTCATTAAATATAAATATATATGTGAAACACAAATATATATATATATATATATATATATATATATAGGGTCTCCATCCACAGCAACCGGTTGTTGGGGAGCCAGTGGCGGAACCAGGACAAAATTTGAGGGGGGTTAAAATTTGAGGGCGGTTATCGGATGTCTGGAGCAGCGACGTGTAGGTTGCAGCGACGAGAGAGCGGAGTTAAAGTCCTTTGATTTGATTGGTGATATTTTTTAATATCATATGTAACATGCTAAATTTACTTTTGTTAAGTTTATCATTTCAGCATTTTATTATTATTAGTGAGTAATCTGTTAAAAAATAATAATTAGTAAATGGGTTTTTACTTAGTCATCATGACTCATTAGGATAAAATAAAAATTTGACATTCAAAATATAACCGTCAAAATACCTTAATATATATCCATACTAATGTTAACAACATCAATTATATATATAAAAAATTATACACATAATATAAAAAAATCTATTATTGAATATTTCATATATATATTTTTGATAAATAATAGATTTAATGTAATTTTTTTATATATAATTGGTCCATATATTAAGGAAAACATTATTTCGATATGAATTTTTGATATTTTTATAAGATTTTTTTTATATAAAAAATGAGACCAACTGTATTTTATGTGAATAATGATGATGTTCGAATATCAAAAATAAGTATCAATTCTCTTTCTCATAAAATACAAAGAATATATAGTCGCCTGCCACAACCCATTCATTCTGTTCACCAAAACAGAACACTCCATTTTCAAACCCATTTTCTCTCTCCTTTCTGTCATTTCCCTCTATCCACTCCAAAACAGTATCCTTGATTTCCTCAATTTCACTATTTTTGCTCCTATTTTCCCCTTCCTCAAAGTCTGTTGCAAGAGTCGGAAGACAGGCCGCAGGCAAAGAAGAAGACTGCACCGGAGCTGCGGAGCAGACGACTTCTCGGACGCTGGCTGGCGGGTGCCGGGTGCCCCCTCCCCCGCCCCCCACCCCCACCCCCACCCCCACCCCCACCCCCACCCCCGCCCCCACCCCCCGCGTTACGCCTGGACAGCCCCTCTACCGGGGTCAGATGCCCCCCCGCGCCCCCCCTTAGTTCCGCCTCTGTGGGGAGCAACCCCTTTTCACCAGCCGTATGAAGCTGTACCGGCCTTAGAATTTTTTTTTTTTTTATAAGCCGGTACAGCTTCATACGGCTGGTGAAAAGGGGTTACTCCCCAACAACCGATTGCTGTAGATGGAACCCCATATATATATATATATATATATATATATATATATATATATATATTCTTAAAACTTACAAATTTTGCACGTACAACTCTATTTGAAAAACGAATACAGCTAGAGTACCAATTAATAAGGAGACTGGGAAATTTAAAGGAATCATGTGCTACTAAATATAATATGTTACTTATGTCAGCATAAGCATTTCATCAGCGAGATTAATCCATTCTATTTGAAAATAATAACCCATAATCAAGAATACTACTAGATAACTAACTAGATAAGCTTACCAAAGCACATCTTCATTTCATAATGCACTTAAAACTCCACTGCTGCACGGGGCCCACATCCCATTTGGCCTACATTATTACTGTAGCTGAATTGGCTACACCTGATTGGCCCACGGATCAGTTTTGTGGCCGAATTGGAGTAGAGATTTATAGAAGAACAAAGAATCAAACTATTCCAGAAATTGAAAATGCTTAGTTGTAAACCTTAAAACCAATTGGATCGGTGGGTGACACATCAGAAAGAGCATAGCCACCCATGGGTGCCGTGCTGGAATTGGAATTGGAAATGGAAATAAATGGGTTTTGTGTTGGTGTCTAATTGAGCTAAATGAAGCATTAAAGAAAGCGGCTAGGTATATAGTCATTTTGTTCACAACTAAAGCTATACTCTTTCCGTATCAAAAACATAATAATATTATTAATTTTTTAAAATTACCTTATGATATTTTTTAAATTTAAAATAACATAAAAATTTTTATTTTAATTTATACAATGATCGATAAATTTATAAATATCTAAGAAATATTTCTTATTTGAAGATTTATTGTTTTAAATTTGAAGTTAAAAAATATTTCAAAAGTCGATAATAAGACATACTCCTTTAGTTCAGCTAAAATTGGCTTATTTTGACTTTTTAGTCAAATTGACTATTTTTGTATTACTATTTATTTATAAATATATAGACGGAGAAACTAAAACCATAAGAAAATATGTTGAATTTACTATCACCTCTAATTTTTTATAAATTAAATAAGTATATATAATTATAATATTCTAATAAAATTGATTAATGGAATCAAAAAATAAAGTCAATTTTTTTAGGGGGGATCGTAATTTGGAATGAAATAGTATTAGTCTTGAACAACTGTAAAGAATGTTAGAAAGGTCCCCCCACCCCCCCACCCCCCCACCCCCCCACCCCCCCAACTCAACTCTTACACTCATTCATTTTCTATCCTCCAATATATTGTAGTAGTAGTAGTAATAAAGTAATGTCCTCCCCTCTCCTCCCCTCCCCTATATAAACGCTTCAAACAACCCTTTCATATATGTACTTAATTTGTCTCAGAGAGAAGGAGAATTAGCTACGTACCACTTTTACTACATTAATATTCAATCCCACTGTATTAATATTTGTGTGCGAGAGAGAAATATATCTAGAGAGAAAGAGAGGTACTGCAAGTTAGCGTTTGCTGAGAAGAACGATCGATGGCTCTTTTATCTGCCCACTGGACTCTTGCATTTGGCCTTCTAGGTATTATAACTAATATCAAGAATACTTTCTTTAATTTGTGATCACGGCCTTTTACTTCTTTTTTTCTTCTTCTTTTCATTCTTCTTCATTTTGTTAACCAACCATATATAAGTGAGCGCTTTATCGAGCAGATGTGTGACAGAACCTATCTTGGCACTTATAAAAGTACCATATATATAATGTAGTTAATTAATTAAACATATAATAATATTATACTTCTATATATATATTTATGCATGGCAACTACGTGCTTTATATATACACGTACACACACAAGCAGGCATGTACTAGAAATAATTTATTAGTCGATCTTTTAAGTCTTAATTAATTGGATCTATTGATTACTATTGTTTTTAACTTTCCTTTGTGTGGGTGGTACGTGTTGTAGGTAATGTTGTCTCCTTCCTGGTGTTTCTTGCACCAATGTAAGTGACACTAATATATATATATATATATATATATATATATATATAGAGAGCAAGGATCAAGTGCATACCCCTTATCTTATTCACCCGTGCTTACCCTCCTTTAGGTGACGGTTTCGATCATACAACCGTCGTTTATACTTTTAGCGACGCTATATGTTGTTCGTCGCTAAAAGTATAGACGACGGTTGTATGACCAAAACCGTCGCCTAAAGGGGGTAAGCACGGATGAGTAAGATAAGGAGTATGCACTTGATCCGGACCGTATATATATATATCATTTATCTTGTTTTTTTTAATTACTTTTTCTAGCTTCAATATATAGTTGGAATTAATGAACTTTTTTTTTGAAATTAATTTAAACAATTCAGACCGACATTTTATAAAGTATACAAGAAGAAATCAACAGAAGGGTTCCAATCAGTTCCGTACGTTGTAGGGTTATTCAGTGCGATGCTATGGATTTATTATGCATTGCTCAAGTCCGACGCTTTGCTTCTCATCACCATTAACTCGGTTGGCTGCGTCATTCAGTCCATTTATATTTGCTTCTTCCTCTTTTATGCTCCAAAACAACCTAGGGTACGTACCTATATATGTACTTGCCAAGAATTAATATTAATGTAAATTTTCTTACGCTAATTTGATTAATTGAATTAACGCATGCGCAGATTCAGACCATGAAGCTACTAGTCTCTATGAACGTTGTTGGGTTTGGTCTGATCATTATACTAACTCAGTTTCTTGCAAAAGGAGTATCAAGCCGTGTGGTTATTGTTGGATGGATTTGCCTTGTGTTTGCTTTGAGCGTATTCGTTGCACCTTTATGTGTCGTGGTAAATTAATACCACTCCATTACCATTTATATATATATATATATATATATAGTATCTAATATAAGTTCATGCATATATATATATATATATATATATATATATATATATATATATATATATATATATATATATGGTTTGCAGAGACAAGTTATCCGAACTAAAAGCGTGGAGTACATGCCCTTCCTCCTATCTTTCTTCCTCACTTTAAGTGCTGTTATGTGGTTCTTCTATGGTCTCCTACTGAAAGACTTCAACATTGCTGTAAGTAGTACTATAATGATTATATAAAAATATTAATAATTCTCACTTTAATCTTTCTTGATTAATTATAAGGCTAATTAATTAGTTAGTTATCGTTTCTTAATTTAATTTCTTTGTGTTAATTTATGTTATTAGATTCCGAACGTGCTGGGCTTTATATTCGGTATTCTTCAAATGGGGCTTTATATGATGTACAAAAATACAAAGAAAGTTATAGTCGAGGCTGAGAAACTTCCTGAATTTAATGACAAAATTATAATAGTGGAAAATGAAAAACTTCCAGAACTAAGAGAAAAGATTATCGATGTGATGAAGCTGAGCGCAATAGGGTGTTCGGAGATGAAGCCAAAGCTGCATGAAAATATTCAAATTGACGTTCAGATGGTGGCTCCTAATCAACCCGTGGCAGTGGCATAATTATATTAATTACTGTACTTAATGTTGAATTCATGAGTGGGATTAATGTAGTTTCATTAATTCGTATGTATTTGTCATATATGCAAGTTATATGTGCTTGCCATGTCCCTTTAATAAGTACTGTCCTAATTTTATTAAGTTCTGACTTAGTACTAGGTCCTAATTTCTCTTCTGTGTACTTAGAATTTATGATAATTAATGAATTGAATCTCACTTTTTGACAAAATAAAGAAATATTTTTTGAGTGTTTTTTCTTCATATGTATGGTGTGTCTGCACTAATTATTAAATTAAGAAAACTGATATTTTTACATAAAAAATTAATATTTCTATTTGACATTAATTTCTCACGTAAATATATACTGAGTGAGTCTCACCTTCATATAAGAGAGACTTATGTGAAAATATTAATTTTTTAAATTAAATATTGCCAAAAACTAGCATGCAAAACAAAAAACTAAAGTGGAATTTATAATTACTTGGATAATTATTATATGTAGCCCTTTTTTATAGATAAAGAAGCATTCAGGTGACATCAACATGATGAACCAGATGAAAAGGTTATCACCGGAGCTAATTATTTTAATTATGTACTCAATTTAATTAATTAAAGGATTAAAAGAATGTGATTAAACAAACAGCTGAAAGACAGATGCGGAAAAGCCAAAGAAAACATTACCTCATCCAAATTACTACATGCATTCAAATTAAAAGTGCATGGCATGCAATGTTTAAATTGATTTAGTAAAAAAAATGTTTAAATTAAGGATAATATTCAATATCTAATCTCACATATTTAAAGTTCAAATGGGTTCACCTCAATCTCTTAATTCAATGTTTTTTGCATGACTATTATTGTTTTGAACTACTTTTTTATAGACAAGAAAAACGTATCTTGCTCAATTAAAATTTTGAATTTACTGAGGATAAAAATTCATAAAAACTACAAAAAATGATCTAGGATTTATAGAAGGGAAAAGAACAAGTAGACAATCACTAGGACAACACGTGACAAACTCTAAAAAATCTTCTTGTGTCCTGAAATGTCAGAAAATCAAAAGTCCTTTCATTGAAATGAAGGTTGTATTTATAGGGCCTCCATATAAGTGATCATGTATCTGACACACATGTCTGAATCATGTGACTTCAGGTGAAATTACAAAAATATCCTTAGCCCATAGTGATGCTCAAATCGTTTTGTTCTTCTAGCCACCAATCCAAATCTCTCAACCATTTTTTATAATGAGTTGTCTCCATAAGTCTTCTCCCTAGGAACTCATAGAGGCCCCTCTCAAGTCTTTCCTTTTCTTGATTCGGATTCCATGTTGCCTAAATTCACAGTTGAAAACTTCAGAGGACCTCGGCACGACCCTAAGGGAATGGTCAAACCTTAGGGGGTCGACTAGTGCGGTCGAACCTTAGAGGTCAAACCCTAAGTTCATGCTTCATTGGATCTTCTTTCGTTTGAGTTTGTTGTTAATCCTTGCTCGATTTTTATCATTTTTTTGTGATTCTTGACATTGTAATCAGCTCATGATCTTGTCACAAAGGTTTCAAGCGAAGACGACTAATTCCAAATTCTCATGGATTTTTTTGTCTCTTTTCTTGGTTTAAAGCTTGTTATTCCGTTCAAGACTTGTCCGACATGACATTCGGGAATACGAAGAGGTGTGCCCCTATAAGGCCAACCCCTAGGCTGGCCGAACCTTAGGGTGATTAGGAGTCATCCTGATTTTCTTGTTTTTCTTCCATTTGTTTCTTTGATTTTATCCTTGTTTCGTCCTAGTAGTTCTAATCAAGTTCAATCGAGAAAGTTGTTGTTGAAGTTTGTTACAAGGTGAGACCACCTAGGGGTGGTTGAACCCTAGGGAGTTAAAATGTTAGGTGTTCCCCCCTTGTTCATTTATTGTCTAATTTATTTAATTTTTTCTGACTTTTACGGTATTCATTCAATTCTTTAGGTCATATATGTAAATCCTAATTTACACTTTGGCCAACATTCTCATTTAAGTATGTGTGTACATATATTTGATGATTAGAGAGTACGTACTATCAATCAATCAATACACGAATATAACAATCCAATTGAGATAAATTAATTTGGTTGGTTATCCCAATAGTAATTTATCTCATTTTATTTCTTAATATATGTTGTTTTAGAGTTGTGAACAATAATTAAGAAAATGATTGTGTAACATTAAATATAATATTAATTATTTATAATATCCTTAAATTCTCATAATTACCATACTTATCTCATACTTTCTCTCTCATCTGTAATATTTTCTTATGATGGGTAATTTTGGAAAGATTGTAGTTAATTCTCTTAGATTATATAAAACAACAAATAATTATGAGAAAATAAAATTATCTAAAACGACATGTATATTAAGGGACGGATGGAGTAATCATTAGCTTACAATTTTTAAATTACAAATTACATAGTAATAATATATGTTTATATGCAATGAATATGTTATAATTAATTCTCTTGAAATGAGAGTAACTTTAAAATGAAATGAAGACCAATAGTTTTTATGTGAAATTTAAGCCATTCATTTATTTGGAGGAACTACAATACAAAACATTATTCACTCTTCAAAACAACTAATTTCCGTAGCAAGGTTAATATGTGCATGACTTCTCTCCATCCCCTTTAGAGCTCTTATTTATTCTCTTTATGAATTTAAATCATTCAATCAATACAAGTGTATAATAACCCAAAAAGAGATCCACATCTAAATTAATTTGATTGGTCATTATCTTAAACGTAATTTAGTTATTAATTTATCTTCATTGTATTTAAAAAGGTCATAATTCCAAAACATGTAATCTACCCGAAACAACTCACACATATAATACACAAAATAATATTAAAACTTTGATACATTATTAACCTAAAATCAACAGTCACAAATTTTCTAAACATTCTTAGATATATTCACAAATTAAATACAATTTATGTTTTAAATGAGAATAGATTATTATTACTTTTCACTCATTAAAAACTATTTAAACAACACTCTAAATCTCAAAAAAAAAAAACACAAAAAATACACATACAAAAAGAACAAAGCTCTTTTGATCAAAGCGAGTATTTATCGCAAAAGAAGCGACAAAAAGAAGGGAAAAAAGGTTAGTATAATTTAGAACGAGCAAAATATAACTTATTACATATATTTAATATTAATGTCTTCATTTTCATATTGCAAATCTGAAAAAGAGTGTTCTGGTCTAACCTAAACAAAAAATCATTATCATTAGTGATAATAGTAGCCATGAAATCAATGTAACAGAAGGTTGACAATGTTCATTCTTTCAATTCACTACATTAGCAACATTACTATCCATAAAATAATAGACATGCTAAATAGAAAAGTACTATAGTTATTAATTAGTGGATTCAAATTTTTTTCATTACAATAATGAAACATTCTTATATTAAAATTATATCTTGTCATAAAAATACAATTTTGAAAGCTAGCATTTGCCTTGCATAGGTTACAAACTTGTATTTTTTTTAATTAGTTATCCATTATAGTAAATTTCAACCTCTCACAAATGAAACTTGTGAGATTAATTTTTAAATTACTAATTACGAAATTAATTTTTTTGTTTTTCCCTTAATTACTGACTTGTTCAGCTCAATACAGCCATGCATCATGCATGCAAACCTGGGCTAGCATGTCCTCATTTAGCACCCCACTGTTAAATAATATATATTCCTACACACACACACACACACACACACACACACACACACACACACATATATATATATATATATATTGCATATTGCATATCTTGGCGGACATGATATGATTATGCTGTTTGGGTTTATCTGGAGCAAGATCAAATTATGTAAACATAAAGGAAAAAGAAAAAAAGGGATGCTCATTTATATCATTCTCCATGATCGAGCAAAGCTCAAATGACTGTCCTAAAAGATATATCTTTCTAGCGAATAGAAGCTTGTCGGTCGAGCTCAATCCATAGACATAAATAAGACGGTTTGACAAATTATTTAATGCCACAATGAAAAAAAAATACTTATTGAAAAAGTGATTATGACAAGTGTAGGGTATCTATGTCCCAAGTTCCAACCTCCAACAATTGTGCAAGTATATCCTCTTCTTTAGATTATCATGTACTCACTCTGTCCCAAATTATCTGCTGTTTTAACAAAAAAAATGTGTTCCACAATATCTGTTTTTTCAAGATTTCAATTCATTTTTTTCCTTTATTTTCCAAGTTTGCCCTTTTACGTACCCTAATTGTTGATGGTCATTACTCTCATCCTCTCTCCACACATATATATGCACTCATACTTTCTCTCTCTGCAGACTATTTGTCTATTTAATGCACTCATACTTTCTCACTCTTCCTCTCTCCACACATATATATGCACTCATACTTTCTCTCTCTGCAGATTTTTTGTTTATTTAATGCACTCATACTTTCTCTCTCTTCCTCTCTCTACAGACTATTTCATGCACTCTTTTTAAACACCTTTTTCATATTTCCGCCAATAAGGGTATTTTAGTATTTTTATCACACATATTGGTATTTGTGTGAAACTCTAAAACAGCAGATAATTTGGGACGGAGGGAGTATAACCTATTGTTTATAATGAGTACGTACGTATTCCATTACTTGATACTATAATATATAATATATATATATATAGAGAGAGAGAGAGAGAGAGTCCGGTTCCATTCCGGACTCCCGGATTTTAGTACCGTCCAGACTTCTTTTTTTTAAACAGACTGTGCAGACATATTTTGTTATATGTATCCAAATCACACACAACACACCGTATTATGAAAAAATTTCAATTCTATAAAATATTAAACTTTTTTTAGCTGTTTTAAATAAAAAAAAGTAAAAAAAAATTAGGTTCCGGATTTTAATCAGGTCCGGGACATGATCCTCATTCTCTCTCTCTCTCTCTCTCTCTCTCTCTATATATATATATATATATATATATATATATATTGTACATAA
>JAINUV010000963.1:55000-56527 GCA_020205505.1 Panax japonicus
GACGAGGTAACTCGGATGAAGGGGGGAGAGTGGCAACCATGGATTCAGGCGAACAAATGGACGGAGCTCGAGTTGGTTATTTAAGACCTACGAGAATGTGCAGACTGTTTTGGGTGTGTTTTTGGTTATTTAACTTGAATTAGGAGATTAATTGAAAATTTGACATCTTTTTCCCTTAATTTACATAATTAGTTTAAAATGAGACTATAATTATAATTGGAATATAAATATTTGTAATTATGGTTGCAGTGCAGCAGCTTGTTTGTTTTGTGATGAAAATAAAATGGTTAGAAAAATAAACATGTAATACTCCATCTGTTCCAAAATTATAGATATATTTGTAAAATAACGATTTTTAAATATTATTTTATATTCTCAAATATAGTGGTACAATTGAAAGAATTTTGAGCTCCCTCTAAAAACTTTGTGGTTCCGCCACTGGATATTTGGTAGTATATAATAAGGAACAATTACATATTATAGTACATTTGTGACGCCCCCAAAATAGGTATACAACACTCATTCTGAGTCGCCAAATACATGGTACAGAAAGCAAACTACAACTTCAATAATACAATTGTCGTGCAAAATACGACAACACATACTGTGAGTTTAAACACAAATATTATCTTCTAGACAATATTCACACTCAAATAAGTCCTCGTTACAATTATTCAAACACTATTTACAGAAATAGTGAGGACTGCTAAAACATCTTCTAGAACCATCATCCGTACCTCGACTAGTTCCTACTATGTTCTCACCTCCTTGAGAAAAAAAACAAAAAAGAAAAGGGTGAGCTCAACTAGAGCCCAGTAAAGAATATATGACTAAGAGATATTATAATAAATTATCGTTAGTCTTCAACAGAAAAAAATCTGATAAAATATATAGCCAACAAGTTGTAGAACAACTACAGCGAAAACAGCAATCCATTAGAAGAGTCAGAAGATAATGGAGCTACTATCTTCTAAGATTTAAAAGTCCATCATCAATATTTATCCTGTAACAACAATCAATTACATCTTAATCAAATATCCATCTTTGCACTACATGCCAAAGATATTCATGTTCAATCACCAATTGGTCATGTTCATCTCAACCCCTGTTCATCTTTACACTACGGGCCAAAGTTATTCATTAGTTAATCATTTATCTTTGCATAAAGGCCGAAGATATTTAGTAATATCATCATTTAGGACTGAGGATGATGAAAAATATTTAAAGAAAACTAATCCAGTGAAACGGAAGGCAAATAGTAGGGATTCGTAAACAGTTTATCCAAGATCAATATATTCATAAATACCAATTTTGAAGCAGAATTCAAAATAAAGATCAAAGCATGGATACAATCAAAGATAGTAACCATAATACGACTTGAACAAAAAGAAGAAAATTTTATTTTTCGGTGAATATTGCCGTATTCGTGAATAGGTCGTATACATAAATAGTAACCCCGACACAAAAAGTTTCAAATTTGATAAAAATTCAGATCAATATTTCGGTATAATGATATTGAAGAAATAA
>JAINUV010001318.1:0-68999 GCA_020205505.1 Panax japonicus
GATGTCTAGAGGTTATATTAACCAATCGGGTAATTAACCGGATAAATGAGGAATTAATTTCTATTAATTCATATGATTATAACTATTTATTCACATGTGTGTACTATTGATTCACATTCTTGTACTATTAGGGGAGTTGGTGCAAGATTGATAATACTTGCATGACTAAATTAAAAATGGAGGTATAGTTGAAGGTACTATACTATAATTAATTTTTTCACATATTTAGAACTATTGAGTCACATGATTTACTATTAATTCACATGATTTACTATTATGGGAGGTGGTTCAAGTTTAATAATACTTACAGGACTAAATTAAAAATGAAAAAAAAAGTGGGAGGTATTATACTGTAATATTTTGAGCCCCAAAATGTGTAATTATCAAAACTATATTTTCCTATAAATAGAAACTCATTCTTCCTTCATTTTTCACCAATTCACTAAAGCTATAGAGCATTTATTATAGAGAGAAATTATAGAGAGAAAGAAGAAGAGAAATCTGCTACCTCACTATTCTAGTATCCAGTTTTCTTCTAAGGTAAGGGGTATTATTTCTTTCGTATTCATGAAGAGAATTATTTTCTTTCAATACGCGTAAGAGCTATTATTCCATTCTTTATTATTCTGTTGGGAATAACCTGTCTTTGCGAAGTACCGCATACATGGTGAAATTCTTCTGTTATTCCATTCTTTATTATTCTGTTGGAATAACCTGTCTGTGCGGTCTATCGCATGCCTGGTGAATTTTGTTGTTATTCCATTCTTTAATATTTTGTTGGAATATCCCATCTGTGCGGATTACGCATGACCTGGTTCCATTCTTTATTATTCTGTTGGAATATCCTGTCTATGCGGATTACGCATGACCTGGTTCCATTCTTTATTATTCTGTTGGAATAACCTGTCTCTGTGGTCTATCGCATGCCTGGTGAATTCTGTTGTTATTCCATTCTTTATTATTCTGTTGGAATAACCTATCTATGTGGATTATTGCATGCATGGTGAATGATCCTTCGTATTCATTCTTTATTAAATTGTGAAAATGATCTGTCTACGTGAATTACCGCATGGCGGGTGAAAATCCATTTGTAGTTTCGTATATTCTATTATACTCGTTTGAGATATAATTTCTTTTGTACTCGTCATGGAATATCATTTTCTTTGGTATTTTTTTACGAGTTACTATTCATGGGTTACTATTCACTCTATTACTATTCACTCGGGTATTCGGGGCACTTTTCGTGTCGGAGTACTATTCACGGGTTACTATTCACCTGATTACTATTCACTCTAGTATCATTCACTCTGGTATTCGGGACACTTTTTGTGTCGGGGTACTATTCACGGGATACTATTCCCGAAGTACTATTCATGGGGTACTATTCACCTGAAAAATATATTTCTTTTCTGTTCAAATTATTTTTGGTACATAAATATTATTCTTGAATTTTACTCTACAATGCAGTATCATGTTGACAATTTGGACGTTATTGATTTCTGGATAAATTAAATTATAAATCTTTAAAATTTATCCTTGAACTTGTTTTACTGAATTATTATGTCATTGTCATCATCCTCATGCTTATATTATAATGAAAGTCATCTTTGGCTTACGTGCATAGATGAACTTGGTATGATTATGACCAGGGATTATTCGGTATAATCATGACCGTAATGTGACGAATGATGTGGTAAAAGTCCTCATTGGCCTGTAGTTCATTGATGGATAGTTGTTGGTATGATTATGACCAGGAATTATTCGGTATAATCATGACCATTGATGATTACATGAATATCCTTGGTGGTGGTGCAGGGATGATTCGATTTTATTTATTAAGTTGAGTCTCAGTGATAAAGTTGATGAAAAACTTTTTAAATCATAGAAGAAAGTAGATTTTATGTTCTACTTGACTCTTCTAATGGATTGCTTATTTCCGCTACAATTGTTGATCTAAAACTTGTTGTTTATTGTATTCTATCGGTTTTTATACTGTTGAAAGCTAAGGATAATTTATTCTGCATTATCTTAGTCATAATATTTCTTACTGGGCTAGTTGAGCTCACCCTTTTGCTTTCATTTTTCTCTTCAGGAATTGAGAACGTAGCAGGGACTAGTCGGGAAACAGAGTGATGGTCCGAGATGGTGTTATAGAAGTCCTCAGTATTCTATAAAATAATGTGACAATAAATGTAATGAGGACTCTATTTGAGAGTGGATATTGTCTAGAAGGAAATATTCTTGTTTAAACTCTTAGATTATGTTTTGTCGTATTTTACACGACTGTTGTATAATTAAGTTGTATTTGAATTTTGTACCATGTATTTGGCGACTCAAGATGGGTGATGTATACCTATTTTGGGGGCGTCACAGTTTCTGTACCATATGTTTGGCGACTCAGAATGGGTGATGTATACTATTTTGGGGGCATCACAGTTGGTATCAGAACTTAGGGATATGATCTCTGGCGGAGATCGGAGAATAGAACTAGGAGGGGAGAAACGAGTAAATCCTTCGCTAGTATATCCTACCTAAGCTTATTTGTTGGTTGATCAGAGTATAGGGTTATTATGTTGCATGTCAATTTCTTTAATTAACCCTTGTTTTATGGCAGTATTTGAGAATGACAACTGAGAATGTTAACAGTGGAGTAAATGAAACCGTGGAGACACCTTTACTCACCAATCAGGAGAACGTGCAACAAGACGACAATGTTCCTCCTGTAAACAACACCACTAATCAGATGATGAACGATGGGATGTTTAGAAGCTTTTTGTAGTTCATGCAAAATCAGACGAGGGAGACTCGTGTACAAAATACAGGTGAAAATGATAGCAACACATGGTTTGTCACAGCCAAGCAGTTCAAAGAGTTGGGACCACTAGAATTCTGGGGAAAGCCAGATCCGATTAAGGCGGAGATGTGGGTCAAGCAAATTACTAAGATATTCGATGTCTTGGGATGCACAGAGGAACAGAAGGTTCCATTCACCACTTTTATGTTCCGTAATGAGGCAAATTACTGGTGGAAATCTATGAAGCGTACCCGGCCAGCCGCACTCAACATGTCTTGGGAAACATTTCAGAAAATATTCAATGACAAGTACTTTCTTGAAAGTATTCATCTAATGAAGGATGTAGAGTTTATTAGACTGGAGCAGAACAACATGACGGTATCCCAGTACGAGGCGAAGTTCGCGGAGTTATCCAGGTTTGCACCTCATTTGGTGGAGAATGAGGAACATATGACGCGGATGTTTCTGAGAGGTTTGGAACCCGACATACGTCAATATCTCATTTCTCATAATTTTTTTCTATATTCAGATGTTGTCAACATGGCTCAATTATTAGAGCGAGATAACGAGTACGTTCAACCGAGGGACCACAACCAGGGTTATACCAGTGACAGCAGTCATCAGAGTAGCTATAACCAGCGGGAAAAGAAAAATACGGACAAAAACGGTAACCACTCTGGTGGTAATCGTGGCCATGATAATAAAAGAAGCGAGTTGAGGGGAGATTTTAAAAAGAGAAGGTACAACAATGACAATGTAAAGACATCAGCACCAGTATTAACTATTTCTAAGGGAGGAGAACGACCACCGGTCATATGTTATAAATGCGGGAAAGAGGGACATATCAGCTCAAACTGCCCACAACAGTTCAAGGTATGTTATAATTGTCGAAAGGAAAGACATATCGCTCGAGATTGTACTGTAGCGAAACCAAGTCCAGCGGGGATGGTGACTCAAAAGGCTGTCCCAGAAAAGTCAAAGTCTGTGGTTCTTGGAAGAGCGTTTGTCGTGACTAGCCAAAATGCGAGGAACCCAAATGAGGTGATCACGGGTAAGCTAATCATAAATTCTTGCGAAGTTTATACCTTACTAGATACCGGTTCTACCCATTCATTTATCTCTTCTACTTGTGCTCAACGTTTAAACTTGACTCTGGAGAAATTAGACTTTGACTTATCTGTGGAGACTCCGTTAGGAGAAACTTTTATTACATCCACTGTTTATAAATCTTGTTTGATCCAAGTTGGCACCATCACATTACCTATTGATCTTATCTCTTTAAAGATACTTGCATTTGACGTGATTTTAGGGATTGATTAGTTAACTACTCATCATGCTAAAATTGATTATTTTCGTAAGGTTGTTAGTTTTCATATTCCTAACCAACATATTATGTGAATTCAAGCAACTAAACCAATAAAATCAATCACTGTCATATCAAGCCATAAAGCTATTCGTTTATTGAAAAACGGATGTCAAGCTTTCTTAGCCCATGTTATGGATTTGAATAAAGATACGTCAGATTTGAATAATATTTCTGTTGTTTGTAAGTTTCCTGACGTATTTCCTGAAGAACTTCCCAGTCTACCCCCAGAACGTGAAGTTGAATTCTTTATTGATCTTGAACCTGGTACAAATCCCATTTCTAAAACCCCATATCGAATGGCTCCTATTGAACTTCAGGAGTTAAAGGTCCAACTACAGGAGTTATTGGACATCGGTTTCATTCGTCCTAGTACATCTCCTTGGGGGGCTCCTGTTTTATTCGTAAAGAAGAAAGACGGGAGTATACAAATTTGAATTGACTACCGGGAATTGAACCATGTCACCATCAAGAATAGGTATCCGCTACCTCGCACTGATGACCTGTTTGACCAGTTGTAAGGAGCACAATTCTTCTCAAAGATTGATCTTCGTTCTGGATATCATCAATTGAAGATTAGAACTGAGGATATTCCAAAGACTGCCTTTAGAACTCGGTACGGACATTATGAAATCCTAGTCATGTCTTTTGGATTGACTAATGCTCCTGCTGCTTTCATAGATATGATGAACCTGGTATTCAAGGAATATTTGGATCAATTCGTTGTTGTCTTTATTGATGACATTCTCATATATTCCAAAAGTCGTGAACATCATGAGCACCATTTGAAGTTGGTACTCCAAAGGCTTTGTGAAAATAAGCTATATGCCAAGTTGAAGAAATGTTAGTTCTGGCTTGAGGAAGTAGAATTCAGTGGGCACGTGGTGTCAAAACATTGAGTATCTATTGACCCGGCGAAGATTAAAGAAATACAAAGTTGGGAGCAACCGAAGTCGGTGACCGAAGTACGTAGCTTTCTAGGCTTAGCTGGTTATTATCGGAGATTCGTGGAAGGATTTTCTCGAATCGCTACTCCGTTAACTCAGCTGACTCGGAAGGATACAAAATTCGTATGGAGCGAGGAATGCGAGAATAGTTTTCAAGAGCTCAAGAGGAGACTCATTTCGGCACCTGTTCTGACAATACCGTCTGGTTCGGATGGATTTGTTATCTACAACGATGCTTCAGATAAAGGGTTAGGATGTGTTCTCATGCAACATGGGAAAGTCATAGCATGTGCCTCGCGACAACTTAAAGAATATGAGAGGAATTATCCTACTCATGATCTAGAGTTGGCAGCAGTCGATTTCGCGCTAAAGATCTGGAGGCACTATCTATATGGGGAGAAAGTGAAGATATATTCAGACCATAAAAGCCTCAAATATTTCTTCACCCAAAAAGAACTCAACATGCGGCAAAAACCTTGGTTCGAGCTGTTGAAAGATTATAACCATACCATTCAATACCATCCTGAAAAAGCGAACGTGGTAGCTGACGCATTAAGTAGAAGATCATATGCAGGAACAAGTGCGATGTTTTTAACACAAAGGCCTATTTTGTGTGATTTACAAAAGATGAAGATAGAATTCAAGACTCCGCATGCGATGATGTCAAGTATACGCATAGAACCAACTTTAATCAATAAAGTTAAATTTGCTCAAGCCACAGACCCGGAGCTGATACATATGAAGAAGAGAGTACAAGGTGTTATCCCAGAAGCAAGAATCGATGAAGAAGGAGTACTTCGAGTCAACTCCAGACTTTGTATTCCTAACGACTTTGATTTGAAGTACAAGATCATGATGGAGGCACACAATACACCGTTTGCAATCCATCTTGAAAGTACCAAAATGTATCGTAATCTTCGACATACATTTTGGTGGAACAATATGAAGAGAGAGATCGCGAAGTTTATCTCGAGGTGTTTAACTTATCAACGGGTAAAGGCGGAGCATCAAATGCCTAAGGGTCCATTGCAACCACTTGAGATTCTGAAATGGAAGTGGAAACATATTACTATGGATTTCATTACGGGTCTTTCCACGGTTTCTCAAGGCATAGATGTTATTTGGGTTATTGTTGATAGATTAACTAAGTCTGCTCATTTCTTGCCGATACGGGAGACTTATTCCTTTGAACGTCTTACTCGTATGTACGTAAATGAGATTGTGAGATTGCATAGTTACAGTAATTACTGTTCAATATTTTATTTTATTGAGTTAATAATTGCTACGTTGATATTTTATATTATTTTTGTTTCAATAATTGTCACTGCACAGTATTTTCATTATCAGATCAATAATTCATATTATTTGAATAATATTGTTAGATAGCATTATTGGCAATGTCTAAGGAAGTTCTGTCTATGAAAGGGGTTTGGTCATCTAATTGTGTGCCAGTAATAAAAAATTCTTATCGAAAAGCCCCCTCTTTCATGGGAACGACATGGTTGCCATAATTGTGATTCTGTAATATTATTTATGAATAATTAATTATTGATTTATATGATAAAGAATTATTTATTTTAATGGGGATATAAATGGAGGAATTTTTAGAAAAGTGATAATTGTTAAAAATTAATATTTTATCTTTTCTGATAAAATAATTTATTCAAATATATTATTATATTACATTATAAATGTATAATGTGGTTATATAATAATATAATAATGGTGATATCTTTATACTAAATTCACGGTTCATGAATCAAATGAGAGAAATCTAGAAATCAAAAGAAGAACAAAATATGAAGATTTTTCAGAAAAATTAGTTTATTACTTGATTTTGTAAAATCTATAACTCTTCGTGTATAATGAGTTAGGAGATGAGCCATATATCAAAAGAAAGCCCTGAAAGTAAGCTAAATGCAAAAATTTGAATCACCCAAAAATATTTTGTAGATTTTTCGTGGTGACTGTTTGAATGAAACTGGTCCAAAGGATTCATAGTCCGAAAAATCAGTGTTCTTAAGTTATATTACGTGAGTTATAATTTTTAATCCGGTCGTTGGATCGTTGCGATTTTTGGATATGTTATACATATATAAGTTTAGTATATGTTCACAAAAAATTTGAACCGTTAAAAATTAACGTATGATTTGTTATGAATTTTAAGATGTGACTGATTTAGAAATTATTTTTTTAAATGATTTTGGTGGAGATTTCTAGAAGGTGGGACCCACTTGTCCTTTTATCTCTTGAATTTGCTGAATTTCAAAGTTTGATTTCAAGTATGGCATGCATGAGAATTGGTAATAAAAATTTAATATTTTATTAATTTAGTT
Source organism: Panax japonicus (assembly GCA_020205505.1). NCBI lineage: Eukaryota > Viridiplantae > Streptophyta > Magnoliopsida > Apiales > Araliaceae > Panax > Panax japonicus. The sequence continues at coordinate 7,441 of JAINUV010001318.1, forward strand.
TGCTTTGGCGTTCTAGCATTTTCCTATAAATAGGGTGCTTAGTTAGAATTGAAAATCACAGCAGAAACATAAGTTTTCTCTCTATATATTATCGAGCGTATTCTTGTGAATATTTAGATACTTTGAGAGTTTTTATTAAGTGCAAGTTTCCTTCAGCATTACATCTGATATTCCAGTCAGAAGTATTGTTCTTTTGAGGTAAGGGATGTTATTTTCTTCGTAAATAATGTTATTTCTTTAATATCATTATACCGAAATATTGGTATAATTTTTATTGTGAAAGTTTTATCTTTTCGTACCGGGGTTACTATTCAAGTATACGGCACTATTCATGTATATGACACTATTTATGTATACGACACTATTTACGTATACGACACTATTTACGTATATGATACTATGTACGAATATGGAGTACTATTCACGAGTTATTATTCACGAGTTACTATTTACGAGTTACTATTCACGAAAAAATAGGTTTCTTTTTCTTACCAAATTATCGTTGATTTATGAATATTGCTCTTGAAATTAAATCCATGTTTTGATTATATTATTTTTATTATCATATATAACATTTTTATAACCCTGGTGATGGAATTTCTTTTTCACTTGAGTGTAAAGATGGGTAGATTATTGGTATGAACGTGATTATGGGTTCTCTTTGGCCAATAGTGCAAAGATGAACAGATGTTGAGATGAACATAACCAACTGGTGATACAAATGAATATCTTTGGCCCGTAGTGCAAAGATGATCTGTTGTTGAATATCTTTGGCCCGTAATGCAAAGATGACCTATTATTGAATAACTTTGGCACGTAGTGCAAAGATAAACTGTTAATGAATATCTTTGGCCCGTAGTACAAAGATGTCCTCACTACTACAAAACAGTAAATAGATAATGCAAAAAAAACGTTGTGATTTCAGCCAGAAAAACGTCGTGGTTAAGGGTGTCATCTATTTAACATCTTTACACAACGTTTTTAAAACGTTATAGTTAAGCACATTACACAACATTTTTAAAAAAAAGCGTTGTAGATTTATTTTCCATAAACTAGCAGATGCTTAAAAACGTTGTAAAAGGTATGATTCCACAACGTTTTCTAGATAAAAACGTTGTAGTTTAATATATTAGACAACGTTTTTAACCAATTTATACAATATTTTTAAAATGTTGTAGATAAAGAAGAAAAAAAAGTTGTGATTCACCTATATTACCAATACACCTGCAATATGTTAATGCCATGATATATAGCTAAAAGGTCTAAATTCTCATTTAAATTTAAAGTCAAAATATATCAACCATTCAAAATGCATCCCAATAATATCATTCGTTTACAGTTTCAAATTACTACATCCACAAAATATACCAAACTATCCATAAAATTAAGTTGTGGAGCACTACCTAAGCTGTGGTGCACTACCTAAGCTGTCGATCTTGGTCAAGAGCTCAGCAAACTTGACAGCAATGTGAGAGGCGTGGCAATCAAGAACTAAGGCATATCCATTTCCAATCTGTTAATTCCCTGCATGATATCCAATCAGCAAGCACTCATACACCTCCATGTTACAGATATTAAAGGAACAAAACATAAAAAATATCATGAATAACTCACTGTTAGAGGCCAACCCTTCAATGGAAGACCCGTGACACCTTGATTTAATCCTGAAAAGAGGCAAAGCAAACGAGTGAATAAACCTGCTTTCCGTAGCTTCTTATAAAACTGAAGAAGTGATCCCTAAATACTATGCATTACCTCAACTGTAACAAAAGCTTGTGTAAATGTAAACCAATCAAAATAAGAAACAAATCAGCTGAGATTTGACAAATCCAACAATAATAATAAGAGGTTAGTATTATATGTTTTGTGATGTTAATACCTAGGAAAGACTCTTACCTGGTATGAGAAAATCTAGCCTACGAAAAAGCCCTAGACGAAGGGCTCACTCACACGTGCGCACACAGAGATTTCCCAAATTTACACAACTGTGAGAACTTTTAAATCTCTAATAGTGAGCTTGAATTGATTTCTAGGATGTAATCTAATTTTATAAACACCACAAGCCTTGTGGTCCAACTGAAAGCCCTCAATGTGTCACTTGTTGCCACTGCCAACAGAAATCAAACTGGCAGAAATTAAACTCTTAATGATTTTGATATTTAAACCAGATATGGATCGATGGACAAGTGAACTGAGAGGGCATATACCGGACAGTCTGAGCAAGGGAACCCAGTCAGTATGTGAGGAAATAAAAAGAAGCAATCTGAATATTAGAATGACTAATTTTCTCCTCACTAAGTATCAACATCTTGACTCTTGCATTAAAACTCTTTGAGGTGCTTGGTTTGAATTCTATCTCACAGTAATTTCCATTCTTCTATTATTATTCTTTTTATATGCCATTCTCATCCTCGTAAGAACATTTAGAAATCATTTAACTGTTTGCAGATAACTGGCCGAGAAATAGTAAGAGCAACAATATGTGGCAAACAATATTTCTAGTAATTCATCAAATACGTAATCTTGCTACAATAAAGAATGATGTGTCATCCAGTTTATACAACTGGAATGGAAATCAAAATAAGATTTTGCAGTTAAATACCTTTTTCGAGAATAAAGGCCAGAAGACGAACTGACTGTGTTTCCTTAGTCCTTCAAATCAACAGCCAAGTTAACCCTCTATTTCTTTAATTGCACAACCAAAACAAAGAGAAATGATATTGCATTAATTACAATTGTCAACACATGATATTAAGTTTTTTTTTAAAAAAACACACGCAAAAAACACAATTATTATCTGAACACCAGCTCCTCTTACAACGGTGGTTCGATCTTGGATCTGCTGAGCCGTCTCCATGATCACTAGTTCTAGTTTTGTACCCACCAGCACAAGTATCTGAACACCAATTTAAATGAGGTATGCCTTTATTCAATCTAACAATTAAATTAGAAGCATTGATAATGTTCGCTAGTACATATTAAGACCGATTTATATACATATTTTAGCGGAGATCAATTTGTGCTAATCAAGTCAGGGACCAAATATCTTACCAAAAGTGGCACTACTGAAAGCCAAGCTAGTGTATGCCACTCTGCAACATTGTTAAAACATGGGACACAAATATTTACAATGATTGAACTCATACATAATATTGTGTATTTGTGTTTGAGACGGTGATAGAGAGAGAGAGAGTTACTAACTGTAGACATTTAGAAGCAAGAAGATGAGTGCAAAAATCCATAATGGGATACTGCATAATCAACATGAAAGAAAGTTTAGTGTGCATATATAGGTTTTAATGTTGAAGAAACATTAAATATTTGCATTGAAATTGTGGAAAACATTTGTTTAGCTACTGCAGGTTAGCAAATCTAATTTTTACAAGAAAGTAATTTGTGGGTGTGGATCTCAATTGTGTATGTGTGCACCGGCCAGTTCTCGAAAGTTTACCATGGTAAGGTTAGATTTTTCTGTCCCTATAGTTTAGCTCCTCACTTCAGAAATTACTGAAATGGATGACATAATCACATAGACATAAAGTCAAGTCTGACTTGAGAATTAAACACATAACTAGTAGTGTAGAACTCAATGTTATAGGCAATACTGAGGCCTGGGGCTCAATCAAAAGCAGGAATTTTAAAATCACCTCATGGAATTGAAGGGCCACTGTTGAACTTGGACTAAGCTGGTACAGTTTGGCATAGGAGCTACTTGTTATTGTCATGTTTTAAAAGTACTTTAGTTTATAAACCTTTTGTTTCAGTTTGTCATGTTTACAGGATATTTTGTAGGACATAGTTGGAAAATTATTTGTATTAGGATGGATCTGTACCTGGACACGCAGAGGATATCATGGGTACCATCGATTTATGATTCTCATCATAACTTGATTGCCTTTTCTTATAACGTGCTATAAATTCATTACAAGATTCTATAAGAGCTAATTCTCTACTGCAGCTGGTATCAAACAAGGCCTTCACTCCTAGAGACTTGAAAAATGTGGTAAGTTTACTGAACACCTGAAAATAATAAAAGAACTCACAACATTAGAACATCGTGTTGACTAACTAAAATCAAATACTTATTCTTTATGATATTATATTGAGAATAAAAAACATAAACAACATATTGTCAAGACCCAGCAATTTGAATTGTTAGTTAAGGTTATTTTGGGAAAGTAGTTACTAATAGTAGTCTCTAGAATCAACATACTCCATGTGAGTTGGTTACTATGTGGTGTAGGATAAGTGAGTAGTTATAGTTTAAGCTTAATTTTCCAGCTAGTAAGTCTGGTATAAATATGTAAGGAATGATATGTTTCCATTATGCTGATGAATATATGCAATTGAGAGAGCTGTGAGCCCATCTCCCTTCCCCATTTCTCTCTTTTTTCTGTCCCTTTCTTCCTTCTCCTACTCTGATTTAGTCTGGCTTAGGCCAACCTATCCATTTTAATTGTTCAAGACCTTAAGGTCCTGACAAGATCATAGAACATGTACAATACAACTGCAGAAGTACAAACTATCCGATGTAAAGAGATGTATGCTCATGCTATAAGATGGCTCCACATTTAAGTTCATGTTTTATGGCTATCTGATCATATCAACAGGGTACTGTGCTAAAGAAAGTTGAGCTAGGGAACAGACTAAATTATAATATAACACACCTGTAGCGGAGAAAGACCATAATACTCTGAAAGGGAAGCCCTGGATTGGGGAGAAAGGGAGACAATAACAGTCTTCCCTTTGTCAATATTAGAAAGAAACTCATCCAAGCTTTGCTTCTCAAGCATAACTGCTCTGCAGAAGTTATGCACCCACTGTATGATCACATGCAAGAAATCAGTTCTGCACCTTTTTGAGAGATCAAGGTGCAAAGATTAAATAACTCAATGCAAGAATCAGAACAAAGTCACAAACACAAAAACCATTTCAATAAGCAATTGAAGCAGAGCACTACCAAAAACCTGAGCATTTATATTGTATGACATGTAAAACATCTCATCACAATTTTACAATCACGTGTCCTTAACTTTGTACTAGTGCTCCCATATCAGCACCTTGTCGAGAGGAACTGACTGCAGAATTTGAATCTGTTCTCTGATCCTGGAATGAAGGGATAATATTATGTGTAGAGCCTCAAAAGAAATCATGCTCTTTAACAGTCAAAAACCATTTGGAGTCTATCATTTTATGAAATTTAGATGTATAACACTGATAGCTAGTATATCTATCCCTAGTATACCTTAGCATCTAGTGATCCACTGATAAGTCTGAAAATCCAATGTTGGGATATAAAAGAGACTCAACTGCTTGATTTACAGAATGTATCCTTCCAGTTTCATCAAGTGCTAAAAAATATTACAACAGAAAAAGAGCCTTTTAAAAAATTCCTGATCCTTGAAATATAAGAAATCTTGTAGGAGGTCAAGTGAGCATCACAATCAGTAAACATTAAACCATTTTAAAGCCCTTTCCACTAACCCATGCCACCTTTAACCATATGCTAAGCTGACTCCATATGTTAGCAAAACGGACAATTAGGCCCATGCTTTACCTTGTTCTACTCTTACAATAACAGAAAACAACAAGAAGAACAAATTACGCCGCCAAACCGCAACCAAAATAGAAACATTCCGGCCATAAGAGAAAGAGAGAAAGAAAGAGGAACATACATTAAGCTGACTAAAAACGGTATCCTGCTGGTTCTCCGGAGCTAAAAGCACCGCTCCGGTCGCCGATTTTGCCTTCAACTGAGCAAACGCATTGTGCGTGGTCAACCATGAATACCGATTAAACGGAAGTCCTTTCACCTGAAATATTCATTTCAAATCAAACACAAAACGATATACACATTAATTACTTAAACATATATAAAATGAATTGATTATACGAGTTTTATATACCTTTGAAGTCGGATTGAGAGGCTGAATTCGCGTACAACGAGCCCTCTATTAGGAATATGCAATTTCGGTTCATTATAATAAGGATAAGGGTGTCATCTATTAGGAATGTTTGATCTAGAGATTTGAGAGTTACAGGGAATTTAGGGCTTTTGTTTTTCAGATGGAACGAAAAGCGGCTAATGATGAGAGACGAAGACAGTCGGTGACAAAGGAAATAGAGTACTTGAACATTTAATTTTAATTCTTTGCGTAGAAGAGCAGATTTAATTTTAAGTTTTCATTTAACCATGCTCCGTATTTTTCACGTACACAACATTTTTTTAAAAAAAATTATCTATTTAAAATTAAAAAATATCCATAGATAACGTTTTTTCATATGTATCTACAATATTTTGTTAAAAAATGTTATAAAAAAATACCATAATGTTTTTTATAAAAACGTTGTGGTTTAAGTGTTGTCTATTTACTGTTTTGTAGTACTGCCTGTTGTTGAATATCTTTGGCCCGTAGTGCAAAGATGCCCTGTGTAAGACCCCGAATTTTATGAAATAAAAGTATTCAATTTTTCTTATAATTATTATTCAGTAAATGGTTAATTGATAAAAAGTTAAAGTTAAGAGTGATATATGAATTTATTTATTTTTAAAATAAGCAAGTGGCTATAAAATACTTATTGTTGTCAAGAAATATTCGTCTGTCGGAGAATATTTGTACGACGGTGCAGCCATTTGTGGGCCCCATAACAGAATAATTGTCGAACGACAAGTATGAGTTTTTTTTATAAATAACGGCGTAGTTGTTACCGTTAAAACTGTTGGAATACCCTGTGGGTAAAGTAAAGTAATACACGTTATTGCACAGTAGCACACGGTATTGCACAGTATTTTTGAATTATTGATTCTTACGTGAGAAGGCACTACTAAATAATTGTTACAGTAATTACTGTTCAATATTTTATTTTATTGGTTCAATAATTATTGCGTTGATATTTTATATTATTGTTGTTTCAATAATTGTCACTGTACAGTATTTCTCATTATCATATCAATAATTCATATTATTTGAATAATATTATTAGATAACATTATTGGCAATGTCTAGAAAGTTATGTCAAGGAGTGGTTTAGTCACCTAATTACGCGTCAGTGAGGAGAAATCCTTATCGGAAAGCCCCCTCTTTCCTGGGAACGGCCTGGTTGTCATAATTGTGATTCTGTAATATTATTTATAAATAATTAATTATTAATTTATATGATAAAAAATATATTTTTTATATGGATATAAATGAAAGAATTAATGCTGAGGTGTTTTATTGGTATTTTGTCGAAATGAAGAGCGAAATTTAAAAATTTTTAGAAAATTAGTTTATTACTTGATTTTGTAAAATTTATAACTCTTTGTGTATAATGAGTTAGGAGATGAGCCATATATCAAAAGAAAGCCCTGAAAGTAAGATAACCGTAGAAATTAGAATCACCCAAAAATTCATTGTGGATTTTTCGTGGTGACTGTTTGAATGAAACTGGTCTGAAGGACTCATAATTCGAAAAATCAGTGTTCTTGAGATATATTGCGTGAGTTATAATTTTTAATCCGACCGTTGGATCGTTGTTATTTTTGGATATGTTATACATATATAAGTTGAGTACATGTCCAAAAATTTTGAACAGTTAAAAATTAACATATGATTTGTTAATAATTTTAAGAGGTGACTGATTCATAAATTATGTCTATAAATGATTTTTGGTAGAAAATTCTAGAATGAGTGGGCCCCACCTTTGGTTGGTGAAAAATGTGCTAAAATTTTATTTCAAAAGTAGTGGGTGGAATTAGTAGCAGGTAAAGCCATCAGGTTGCAGGTCAAGTCTACTTTGACGTTCTAATATTTTCCTATAAATAGAGTGCTAAGTTAGAATTAAAAATCACACTAGAAACATAAGTTTTCTCTCACTATATTATCGAGCGTATTTTTGTGAGTATTGTGATACTTTGAGAGTTGCTAATCAGTGCAAGTTTCCTTCAGCGTCATATCCAATATTCCTGTCAGAAGTACTGTTTTTTTGAGGTGAGGGATTGTAAGGGATTTTAAGGGATTGTCACGGAGGTTATTTTCTTCTTAAATGATATTATTTTCTTCAATATCATTATGCCGAATTATTGATATGAGTTTTATTGTGGAATTTCTACCTTTTTTAATGTCGGGATTACTATTCACGTATACGACACTATTCACGTATACAACACTATATTCATGTATATGACACTATTTACGTATATGATATTATTTACGTATACGATACTATGTACGAATACGGGTTACTATTCATGATTTACTATTCACGAGTTACTATGCATGAGTTACTATTCACGAGTTACTATTCACGGGTACTATTCACGATAAAATTGATTTTTTTTCTGACTAAATTATCATTGATTTATGAATCTTACTCTTGAAATTAAATGCATTTATTGATCATATTATTTTTATTATCATATATAACATTTTTATAACCCTAATGATGATATTTCTCTTTTACTTGAGTGTAAAGATGGGTAGATTATTGGTATGATCGTGACTATGGGTTCTCTTTGGCCAGTAGTGCAAAGATGAATTGTTGACTGGTATGATCATGACCATTGAATTTATAATTGAATATCTTTAGCTTAAGTGCAAATGTGAATTGATCAAGATGGTTATAATTATTGTTTATAAAAATTCTGAAATGATTATATATTTATTTGAGATATTAATATCTTTGGCCCGTAGTGCAAAGATGACATGTTGTTGAATATATCTTTGGCCCGTAGTGCAAAGATGAATTGTTGATGAATATCTTTAGCTCGTAGTGCAAAGATGACATGTTGCTAAATATCGTTGGCATGTAGTGCAAAGATGAACTGTTAATGAATATCTTTGGCCCGTAGTGCAAAGATGAACTTATTAGTATGATTATGAACAGGAACTGTGATTTGGTATAACCATGATCTTTGATGTTTCAGGTAAAGATAAGTGATGTAAATTATCTTTGTCCTGGATGAGAAGAGGAATTTAGAACCACAATTATGGTTATGAGTTATTCACATGATTGTGGATAGGAACTGTTGATTGATGTTACAGGAATAAAACATTGTTGGTGGACTTTTAACATGGAGAGGATAATAGACTTTATGGTCTATTTGACTCTTCTAATGGATTGCTTGTTCCGCTGCAACTATGGTTGAAAAGTTTTATCATCTACCATATGTTCTAAATCTTTGATTTATTACTGATAAAGGCTATTAATAATTAAATTATATTTAGTCATGATATTCTTTACTGAGCTAGTTGTGCTCACCCTTTTACTTCACAATTTCTTCCAGGTAATAAGAGTGTTGCTGGGTGATGAGTAGGTTTTATACCTATGAATCTGATATTATTAAACTTAATTATTGTTATATTTAATTGTTTTTTAGGATCTTTTTATGTGTTTTGTGTTTATTTGTTGTAGGTTGGAGCTGGAGGGACAAATTGGTCATTTCGGAGAAGAAAAAGGTCAAAAATCATGAAAATTAAAGCTGAGTGGCATTTCTGTAAATATGAGGTCCTGGCCAAGCGCCTAGGCGCTTGAAATTGCCCTATGATGAGCGCCTAGGCGCTCTAGTGCGTAAAAAGGTGCGTTTTTCTGCTGCTAAGTGGGTTTTTGAAGCCAAATAGGAGTCTGAATGAGGGCTGAGACCAATACAAGTAGGAGATGACTCTAGAAAAGGAAGAAGAACGAATTTTGCAAGGAATCAATCAATTCTTCAAGAGATTTACAGAGAGAACAAGGAAGAAAAGCACGAAAGAGAATTGCAAAGGCTAAAGATCTAAGAGAGAGTATTGGAGCAAATTCAGAGTTTCTTCTTCTCTTCTCTAGTTTTATCTTTTGTAACTATCTGGGATGTTTGGTTTATTAACTTGGATGATGTTTTTCTTTATTACTATCATGAACTAAATTTTAATTAAGATTGCAACGGAACTTGGTATGTAGTTTAAAATTGCAAGCTTCCCATTGAATGAAAGTTAGTTTTTATTGAATTGTTTATTATATCTTATGTTTATTGATTAATTGTTTGGCCAACAATTACTGTGATAATCTATATAAAATTGGAAGATGGAATATAGATTGAGATCTGGATATGATAACATCTGTCATATAATCTAAATAGGGTTAATATGATTAGCGTGTAGGATAGGAATATACCTATGTGTCTTTTGTATCCATTGAAAGAATTTGTGCGTAAACCCTAATTAACTTGATTCACATAGGAATATAGTGAGTTGATTAATTGGGGTGTTCCTTATAATTCTGCATCTTAAAGATTGGATTTAGGAGGATTTGTTCACGTGTCTTTGGAAGAAGTGCGTGAATATTCATAAAGCATTCTTGGATAATGATTCATATTAATTGATTTAGTTTAAATGGGAAGTAAGTTAGTTTAAATGAAATACTAAGGGAAGTTGTAATCTTAACCTGTTAAATCTGCAGTTATTCTTGTGAAATTTTGATTTTAATTATTAGTTTGTTAAGTTTAAATTTTCAAATCACAAACAAAATTTTCTTAGTTTAAAATAGGATTAATTGCATTAGAATTAGTAATTGATAAATATTAGTCTATTTCCTCGTGGGAACGATATCCTTGCTTGCTGAATATTACAATTGAACGCGTATACTTGCGTGGTAAAGTGCTATTAAAAATTTAGGCAACAAGTTTTTGGCGCCGCTGCCGGAGAAATTAGTTTAATATTTTGTCATTATTGATTTTTATAGCGTTAATCTTAATTTAAACTTTTTCTGTTCTGTTCTATTCAGGTGCTTTTGACTAGTTTATGCAAACGCGATCGAAGAAGCCAGATTTATTGCCTCACGAGGACGACATCGAGAAAAGATTTCAGCGGTTGCGTAAGTGGGTTAAGGAAACCAAAGAAGCATTTGATAAGGAAGATACTATGGCTGAAGAAGAGCAAAAAGCGCTGCGGGATTATGCTACACCGCGGGTTATTGAAATTCAGTCGAGTATTACGAGACCTGCTATTACTGCTACAAGTTTTGAGATAAAACCGGGGACAATACAGATGATTCAAAATTCATGTCAGTTTGGAGGGTTACCAAACGATGATCCGAACGATCATATAGTCAGCTTTATAGAAATCTGCGATACTTTCAAGTACAATAATGTGTCAGATGATGCAATAAGGCTACGGCTATTTCCATTTACTCTCAGAGATAAGGCTAAGAGTTGGCTCCATTCACTACCACCAGGCTCGATCACTACATGGAATGATCTAGCCCAGAAATTTCTTGCAAAGTTTTTCCCGCCTGCAAAAACAGCAAAGTTGCGGAACGATATCTTCTCTTTCGTTCAGCACGATTCAGAATCACTATATAAAGCTTGGGAGAGATTCAAAGATTCATTGCGAAAATTTCCACACCATGGGATTCCTAAATGGCTTCAGGTGCAAACTTTTTATAACGGTTTATTCAGCACAGTGAGATCGAGTATAGATGCTGCAGCAGGAGGAGCTATTATGGCCAAGAATTGTGATGAGGGGTATCAGTTGCTTGAAACAATGGCAGCTAATAATTATCAATGGCCAACAGCAAGAACAACTCCGCCAAGGACAGTCGGAGTATATGAAGTGGATGCGATGACAGCATTGTCAGCTCAAGTGACAGCTCAGATTTCTGCTCTTACAAAGAAGATAGATGCACTTGGGGTACAACCAGTTCAGAAAATGGAAACGATATGTGAAATATGTGCGGGTAACCACTCAAGTGATCAATGTGCAATAAATCCTGAATCAGTCCATTTTGTTTCCAATTATAACAGGCAGCAGGGCAGTTATTCAAACAACTACAATTTAGGAGTGAGAAACCACCCGAATTTTTCTTGGAGTAATAATCAGTCACATGCTCAAGCTCCAAGGCAAACATATCCACCTGGATTTCAGTCACAGCAACAAACTCAACAACAACCACAACCTCATCAACCTGATAAGTTATCACAAATGGAAGAATTGCTGGCAAGATTTGCAACTCAGTTGGAAACCACAACGAAAAACCAATCAGCTGCAATAAAGAATCTGGAGAATCAAATGGGGCAAATGGCTAATGCTTTGAATACTAGAATTCCAGGTTCTTTACCTAGTGATACGGAGAAAAATCCAAGGAATGATGGAAATGAGCACTGTAAGGCAGTTACACTCAGAAGCGGGAAGGAGTTGACTACAGATTTGAACGAACACAAGAAAGTAATTTCTGCTGAGGATGGTGAACAAGAGAGTGGAAATTCGGAAAGTAAATCTGGGGAAAAAGTTGTTGACAAGGCAACAAAACAACAAGAAGATAAGCAAACAACAGTTGTACCACCTGTGCCGTTTCCTCAAAGATTTCAAAAGCAGAAATTAAATCGACAATTTTCAAAATTTTTAGAAGTGTTCAAAAAGTTGCAAATCAACATTCCATTCGCAGATGCTTTAGAACAAATGTCTAGTTATGCAAAATTTATGAAAGATATTTTAGCAAGAAAGAGGAAGCTAGGGGAGTTCGAAACAGTAGCATTGACAGAAGAATGTAGCGCAATTCTGCAAAGAAAGTTACCACCGAAGTTGAAGGATCCGGGTAGCTTTACAATACCGTGCACGATTGGGCCCCAGTTCTTTAACAGATGTTTGTGTGATTTGGGGGCAAGTATTAACTTGATGCCACTTTCGATCTACACTCAGTTGGGATTACCAGCCCCAAAGCCAACAAATATCTCTCTACAACTCGCAGATAGATCAGTGACATACCCTAGGGGCATTGTGGAAGACATATTAGTAAAGGTGGACAAATTCATATTTCCAGCTGACTTCATTGTGTTGGACTACGAAGAGGATAAAGACATACCCATTATCCTTGGAAGACCGTTTTTAGCCACTGGAAGGACATTAATTGATGTACAAAAGGGAGAGTTAACAATGAGAGTTCAAGATGAATAAGTAACTTTTAATGTTTTCAAGGCTATGAAATTTCCGAAGGAAGAGGAAGAGTGCTTAAGAGTTGATCTAATTGAAGAAGCAACTGAAGAGGTATTTGGTGAATCTGTGATTGAAAACCCTCTTGAAACCGCATTGGTTAGTGAAAAATTATTTGATGATTCAATGGTGATAGAATGGGTCCAAATGCTAGATTCAACTCCGAAGTTCACACGATGTCTACAAAAATTTGAACCTCTGGATTATCGGGGAAAGCTAGATGAAAAGGTGACATCATCCGTAGAAGAACCGCCTACCTTGGAACTTAAGCCATTACCTAACCACCTCCGGTACACCTACCTTGGTTCTTCTTCTTCCTTGCCAGTCATTATTTCTGCATCACTTGATAAGGTTCAAGAAGAAAAGCTACTAAGGGTACTTCGACAATACAAGACTGCTCTTGGATGGACTATTGCAGATATCAAGGGGATAAGCCCATCAATTTGTATGCATAAGATTTTGTTGGAAGACGAAGCGAAACCAACTATTGAACAACAACGAAGACTCAATCCCATCATGAAGGAAGTTGTTAAAAAGGAAATCATTAAATGGTTGGATGCTGGAATTATCTACCCTATCTCAGATAACTCATGGGTAAGTCCGGTTCAATGCGTGCCAAAGAAAGGGGGAATGACAGTAGTTGCGAACGAGCAGAATGAATTGATCCCAACGCGAACAGTTACTGGTTGGCGGGTGTGTATGGATTACAGAAAGTTGAATAAGGCCACTCGTAAGGACCATTTTCCTCTACCATTCATAGATCAGATGTTGGACAGGCTTGCAGGGCACGAGTATTATTGCCTCTTGGATGGATACTCAGGCTATAACCAGATTGCCATTGCACCTGAGGATCAGGAGAAAACAACATTCACATGCCCATATGGCACCTTTGCTTTTCGCAGAATGTCTTTTGGGTTATGTAATGCGCCAGCGACATTTCAACGGTGTATGATGGCTATTTTTTCAGATATGGTTGAACAAAATCTTGAGGTATTTATGGATGATTTTTCAGTTTTTGGGGATTCGTTTGATTATTGTTTGGAAAATCTCACACTCGTGCTCAAACGGTGCATGGAAACGAATTTGGTTTTAAACTGGGAGAAATGTCACTTTATGGTGCAAGAGGGGATAATCTTGGGTCACCGAGTATCATCAAAAGGAATTGAGGTTGATAGAGCAAAAATCGAAATCATTGAGAACCTGCCACCACCAATTTCTGTAAAGGGTATTCGAAGTTTCTTGGGACACGCTGGTTTCTATAGACGATTTATAAAAGACTTCTCCAAAATCACAAAACCACTTTGCAATCTTTTGGAGAAGGATGTCTCATTCAACTTTGATCAAGCATGCCTGGAAGCTTTTGATGTGTTAAAGAAGAAATTAGTTACCGCACCTGTAATCATAGCACCAGATTGGACTATACCGTTCGAATTAATGTGTGATGCTAGCGCGACTATGCGATTGGTGCAGTTCTTGGCCAACGAAAGGATAAGATTTTTCATGCTATATACTATGCTAGTAAAACATTGACAGATGCTCAACTGAATTATACCACTACCGAGAAGGAGCTATTAGCAGTTGTTTATGCATTTGATAAATTTCGCTCATATTTGATTGGGACAAAGGTGATTGTGTTTACAGATCATTTGGCAATTAAGTACTTAATAGCAAAGAAAGACGCAAAGCCGAGATTAATTAGATGGGTACTATTGCTACAAGAGTTTGACTTGGAGATCCGGGACCGAAAAGGAACTGAAAATCAGGTTGCTGATCATTTATCACGGTTAGAGAATTCAGAACTAAAGAAAAATGACACAACAGTGATCAACGAATTTTTTCCGGATGAACAACTATTTGCGGTAAGGATGGATACACCATGGTATGCAGATTATGTAAATTTCATTGTCAGTAAGGTGTTTCCGCCTGATTTGACAAGCCAGCAGAAGAAGAAATTTCTCCATGATGTGAAACAGTATTTATGGGATGAGCCATTCTTATTTAAACAATGTGGCGATCAAGTAATAAGAAGGTGCGTCCTGGAAGTTAAAATGGAGAGCATTCTATACCAATGTCATGCATCTGACTATGGTGGACATTTTGGGGGAGAAAGAACGGCAGCTAAAGTGCTTCAATGTGGATTTTTCTGGCCAACACTCTTCAAAGATGCCCGTGTGTTTTCATTAAAATGTGACAGATGCCAAAGAGTTGGTAATATATCAAAGCGACACGAGATGCCACTTAATATGATCCTGGAAGTCGAATTGTTTGATGTTTGGGGAATTGACTTTATGGGACCATTTCCACCATCTTTCTATAACTCCTATATACTTCTAGCGGTGGACTACGTTTCGAAGTGGGTAGAAGCTATAGCATCACCTACCAATGACGCGAAGGTTGTGATTAAGTTCATTCGGAAGAACATTTTCTCTAGATTCGGCACTCCTCGCGCAATCATTAGTGATGAAGGAACACATTTCTGTAATAAGCAGTTTTCAGCTATCCTTGCTAAATATGGAGTCACTCATAAGATAGCTACTGCTTACCATCCACAAACAAGTGGTCAAGCCGAGGTATCTAACCGAGAAGTGAAACGAATCCTCGAGAAGATAGTGAATCCTAGTCGGAAAGATTGGTCTAGCAAGTTGGACGATGCTCTATGGGCATACCGTACAGCTTACAAAACTCCGATAGGGATGTCTCCGTATAGGTTAGTTTATGGGAAGGCATGCCATCTTCCAGTTGAACTCGAACACAGTGCTTATTGGGCAATTCGGAAGTTAAACCTTGATATATCTGTTGCGGGAGAGAAGCGCCTCTTACAATTGAATCAAATGGATGAATTCAGACTCCAATCGTATGAGAACGCGAAGTTATATAAAGAAAAGGTTAAAAGATGGCATGATGAGAAAATTCTGGAAAGAAAGTTTGAAGCAGGTCAAACTGTGTTATTATACAATTCGAGGCTTAAACTGTTTCCTGGAAAGTTGAAATCTCGATGGTCCGGGCCATTTATAATTTCAAAAGTCTATCCTCATGGAGCTGTAGAAGTGGAAGACCCGTATTCAAAACGTAAATTTAAAGTCAACGGGCAAAGATTGAAGCACTACTATGGGGGTTGTTTTGATCGTGAAAAGACATCGGTCAACCTTGCTGATTAGAACAGAGGAGAAAGTCAGGCTGAAGACTATAAACCAAGCGCTAACTGGGAGGCAACCCAGGAAGTTTTATTGTTATTTGATATTTTTACTCTTATTAATTTACTTTACCATTAGTTTATTTAGTGGTTAAACTTTGTTAGTTAAGGATTTGTTGCATACCTTGTTCTCTAACAGAGATTCAATTGATTGCAGGAAAGGAAACAAGTAAAAGTTTAAGATTGGGGATATTTGACGAGGTTTGGGACAAAAGTTACATGGATTGACGTTTGGAGTGGCTAGATTCGCGTTTTCGGTTTGCCATTTACAAAGAAGTCACTCCAGAGCCAATTTGACCATAGCTCCGGATATTATTTCGTGAAACTTCAAGAATGAAAGTTGTAGATCTACTTTTCCTCTTTCCAGAACATCTTGAATCATCTAAATCGGAGTTCGGACGAAAAAGTTATGGTCGTTTTCCCAAAGGACGTCAGAACAGAAAATGTTGGAAAGCAGCCCAAGCGCCTAGGCGCTCCAGACAGGCACAAACCAAGTGCCTAGGCGCTCAAAGTCAGTACCTGTGAAGCAGCCCAAGCGCCTAGGCGCTCCAGACAGGCACAAACCAAGAGCCTAGGCGCTCAAAGTCAGTACCTGTGAAGCAGCCCAAGCGCCTAGGCGCTCCAGACTAGTACAAACCAAGCGCCTAGGCGCTCAACACATCCAAACCATTTTGCAAGCCACCGCCTAGGCGGTCCAAAGAGCACTACAACCAGCGCCTAGGCGCTCCAATGTAAAAAAAAATAATAATAAAAGCCACAAATTCGGGCTAAACCTCTCCCATTCCAAATCAAAGACTCTCTTACTCTCCTACTCCATCTCTAACCTTCCACAACTCTAAACCCTCATCTAATCTAGCCTAAACAACCAATCTTTCTCTTCCAAATCTTAATCAAACACTATATCTCTACCCAAACCAAGGCAACTAAGTTCCATATTGTCATCCTTCTTCACCAATTCAGGATTCCACTTGCATTCAAGCCACATCTACTTAAAGTAAGGGTTCAAAGCTCAAATTGCTCATCCAACTTTGATTGAACATCATATTTGGCTATACCCAAGTAAGTACACAAGGTTTTATTGCAAATTCTTTGGATACACTTGGATAATAGTTAGGTTAGTACTTTGAAGCTAGTTTCTATCATTGTGTTGGCTCAATTGGGTGTGGGTACTCTTAATTGTTGCTTGAATTGCCTTGGATGTATAGTGTGTTCAGTAATTGCAAAAATTGGTGAAAATTAAGTTTGGGGGAGTGCATACCAATAGTGTTCCAAATCTGTGCACACAAAGTGTTTGATAAATTGTCCCAAAGAAGATTTTGGCTCTCCTAAGTCTTTGAGTATCATTTGGGTTGGCAAGAACTTAGTACATAATACTATGGCTACTAAGAGACAAAGAGGAGAGACTTCGGGCACATCGCAAAAGTATGACAAAAAGAGATTTACAAGTGCTAAAGCGTCCGACAGATATTACAATGTACTTTCTAACAAAGCACTAATTCCCGAGCGTGGATTATTGCCCGAGATAGAAGATGGGGAATTATTACAGATGATTGGGAGTAGAAGATGGGTGAACTTCACAGCCCAACTGGATGCATCTGTTGTTAAGATAGTTAAGGAATTCTACGCCAATGCAATAGATCATGTTGGTAACGTAATTTGGGTTCGAGGTAAATCTGTGGAGGTCAGTTTTGGGTCAATAAATGCTTATTACGTCTTGAACACGATACCTAATAATGAATACATGCAATATTTACAACATGAGCTAGACTACAGTCAGATCATTCAAGCCTTGTGTGTACCTGGAACAACATGGAAATTAACTGATCAACAAGAAGCTGTGTTGTTCCCCGCATCCAAACTAAGCATTTATGGGAAAGCATGGCATGCCTTTATTTGTGCCAAGATGATGCCATGTAGGCATATGAGTGATGTTGTAAATCAAAGGGCAGCACTGCTTTTCTGCATTGCATCGGGAAAAATTATAGATGTGGGCCAAGTTATTCATGATTCCATTGACAAAGCAATTCGAGGAGGGACCTCAGGTGGATTACCACACCCATCTTTGATCACAGGACTATGCCAATAAGCTGGGGTAAAATGGGATGCCGAGGAAGCTACACAACCTCCATTAGCTGCAATTGACCACTCACTTATTAAGAAGTACAAGGTATAGGGTGGGGGGATACCACACCCGAGAGGGTTAGGATTCATTATTGCTCCTCCCGAGCCTGCAGCCGAGCCTAGTCACCAATTTCACGAGAATCCTCCTGCAGCTGGAAGTTCTGAGCAACCACCTAATTTTTATGAAGATATTCGTCGAGATTTGCGAAATCAAACTAGAAGGATCGACATGGTGGCCACTCGAGTTCAGGAAGGTTTTGACCGAATGGAAAGAAATCAGGATAGTTTAGCTCAGCGGCAAACGGAGGTGTATCAAAATTTTAGTGCCGCATTCCTTGAAATGTTTGCCCGCATGAATCCAGGTGCCGCCCCCTACCAATTTCCACCATTGTCTGTTTACCCCCCAGATGAAGAAGAAGACGAAGAGGAAGAAGATTCTGACGAGGAATAAAGCTTCTATCTTTCAGGGAAGTCCTCAGTGCTTAAATTCTTATATTTTATTTGTTATTTACAATGAGGACATTGCATCGATTAAGTTTGGGGGTGTAATTTTCCAGCTCTAGTTCATGCATGTAGTATTCATATAGTGCATTCATATAGTATTCAGTTAATAGTTTTTCATGTAGCTTGCATTCATGTAGTTTTCATTTTAATTTTCTATAAAAAAAAATTAAAAAAATAAATAAATAAAATTTCAAGCATTTGCATGTTTCCAGCTGTTAAATAGTTTAAGTCTGTTTTGGTCAGTGATGAGATTGGAATTGAGTAGACAAGTATAGTATTGTCTGTTAAGACTTTGATGTGATTTCTTGTCATGATTTGAATCTTTACCTGTTTGAAACTGATATAATAAGGATAGCACAGTAAAAACAACCATGTTGACTGATTAAGTTTAAATTGACACATAATGGACTTCTAGAGGATAATGCTAGTCTGAATGAATGAAAGACATGAATAGGCGAAGATGACTGAAGTTAGATAAAAACTTAAGTTTGGGGGAAAAATTTGGGATATATAAGCTTGAAAAAAAAAATTAATAAGGAAAATAATACCGTGGCTATTTTTGTTTCGGGGCCTTTGTTACTTGAGCAAGTACGCCCGAAGGGGTATCTTAAAACCTAGCGCCCTAAGGTCTTATATGGTCTGGGAGTCGTTGGTCGAAAGCTCGCTAAGGGGTAGCACTGTTAGCCTAATGGAATGAGACATTGCACAGTCATGGTTAAAATATATATATATATATATATATAAAAAACACAAAAACAATAAAACGGGAAAAGAGCAAAAAGCCCCCGTAAAACACAATAAAGCATAAGTATCCCGGATTGGACTCTTAAATTTTGGTGAATATTTGTCTTTAGTTGGTTTTAGTTTGTTCGTGAATTTTGTGAGTTTACACTGTATGACTCCTTTAAAGAGATTTATTATGAGTTGTATTTAGCATCATATCAGTTAGCATGGATGTTAAGCACACACACACTATATCAATAATAACAGGTTAAGATTTGATGATTGACGAGGAAATTACAAATCTGTTTTGATATGATGTACTATCATGTTTATTGTGATTTCTCTGAGGCTTGATGAATAGATTTTGTTCTGTTTGACTGCTGGAATGTAGGCATTTAGATAGCTGCATTTGCATTGCATATTTAGCTATTGCATTGTGTTGTGTTGCTTGGGGACAAGCAATTGGTTAAGTTTGGGGGTATTTGATGAGTAGGTTTTATACCTATGAATCTGATATTATTAAACTTAATTATTGTTATATTTAATTGTTTTTTAGGATCTTTTTATGTGTTTTGTGTTTATTTGTTGTAGGTTGGAGCTGGAGGGATAAATTGGTCATTTCGGAGAAGAAAAAGGTCAAAAATCATGAAAATTAAAGCTGAGTGGCATTTCTGTAAATATGAGGTCCTGGCCAAGCGCCTAGGCGCTTGAAATTGCCCTATGATGAGCGCCTAGGCGCTCTAGTGCGTAAAAAGATGCGTTTTTCTGCTGCTAAGTGGGTTTTTGAAGCCAAATAGGAGTCTGAATGAGGGCTGAGACCAATACAAGTAGGAGATGACTCTAGAAAAGGAAGAAGAACGAATTTTGCAAGGAATTAATCAATTCTTCAAGAGATTTGCAGAGAGAACAAGGAAGAAAAGCACGAAGGAGAATTGCAAAGGCTAAAGATCTAAGAGAGAGTATTGGAGCAAATTCAGAGTTTCTTCTTCTCTTCTCTAGTTTTATCTTTTGTAACTATCTGGGATGTTTGGTTTATTAACTTGGATGATGTTTTTCTTTATTACTATCATGAACTAAATTTTAATTAAGATTGCAACGGAACTTGGTATGTAGTTTAAAATTGCAAGCTTCCCATTGAATGAAAGTTAGTTTTTATTGAATTGTTTATTATATCTTATGTTTATTGATTAATTGTTTGGCCAACAATTACTATGATAATCTATATAAAATTGGAAGATGGAATATAGATTGAGATCTGGATATGATAACATCTGTTCATATAATCTAAATAGGGTTAATATGATTAGCGTGTAGGATAGGAATATACCTATGTGTCTTTTGTATCCATTGAAAGAATTTGTGCGTAAACCCTAATTAACTTGATTCACATAGGAATATAGTGAGTTGATTAATTGGGGTGTTCCTTATAATTCTGCATCTTAAAGATTGGATTTAGGAGGATTTGTTCACGTGTTTTTGGAAGAAGTGCGTGAATATTCATAAAGCATTCTTGGATAATGATTCATATTAATTGATTTAGTTTAAATGGGAAGTAAGTTAGTTTAAATGAAATACCAAGGGAAGTTGTAATCTTAACCTGTTAAATCTGCAGTTATTCTTGTGAAATTTTGATTTTAATTATTAGTTTGTTAAGTTTAAATTTTCAATTCACAAACAAAATTTTCTTAGTTTAAAATAGGATTAATTGTATTAGAATTAGTAATTGATAAATATTAGTCTATTTCCTCGTGGGAACGATATCCTTGCTTGCTGAATATTACAATTGAACGCGTATACTTGCGTGGTAAAGTGCTATTAAAAATTTAGGCAACACTGGGTCGAGCGGGGATAACAGGAGAATAGAACGGTGGTTTATAGATGTTGAGGTTCTCCCTAAATAGTATGAAAATAATTTTATTAAGAACTTTAGATAAGTGTGTCGTATTGTATACGTCATTTGATATTTAATTTTGGTGAACTGAATAGGGTGAGGCGAACCCAACTTTGGAAGGGTGTTTTGCCACTATCATACAAGTTGTCTAATGATATATAACCTCGTGTTATCATAAGACAGGGTTGTGCACATCCACTTGTTGAGTATATCTACGAGCACTACCTATATGATCTTGGTGTTTGGTTAAAATATAATTTTCAATTAAAGATAGTGGAGATAGTTATATGTCAAGAGAAAACTCACCATTGGAAAGAACATGATAGTAATCTTCTCATTTTTCTTTGGGGTCTATTGGGTCAACCAAGGATAATTCTGTGGGCATATGATATCTATTATAATCTAGATGCATGGTCTCCCATGTACGAAAGTTTTCTTGAGCATTTCCCAAAGATTTTAATTTCTAAAACAGTTATTGAATGTACCTTTATGTAAGGTGCCATTGTGACGTGCTATCCAAGTTGGTGTCCAGAGTCACAGTTGGTATATATTTGTATCAAAACTCACAACATATGTGTTTTTGTATTTTGCACGACAATTGTAGTAATAAAGTTGTAGTTGTTTTTTGTATCATGTATTTGGAGACTCAGAATAGGTGGATTGAACCTATTTTGGGAGCGTCACAGTTAGTGTCAGAGTTTAGGGACATGGTCTCTGGCGGAGATCAGAAATAGAACTAGGAGGGGAGATACGAGTAAATCTTTCGCTAGTGTGTCCTACCTAAGCTGAAATTTATTACTTAATTAGTTGACAACTTATGATATGCTAGTTAACCTTTGTTTTGAAATTGTATTCTAGAATAATATCTGAAATACAGGAGATGAGAAATGGAGAAATCATGAGGACAGGGAAATGGAATCTGAAATGAAAGCAAGGAATTCTCAACTCTTTGAAATACCAGGTACGTAAATTTCGGGGACGAAATTTTATAAGGAGGAGAGATTGTAAGACCCCGAATTTTATGAAATAAAAGTATTCAATTATTTTATAATTATTATTCAGTAAATGGTTAAATTGATAAAAATTTAAAATTAAGGGTAATATATGTAAAGTTTACAAAATACGCAAGTGGTTATAAAATGCTCATTGCTGTCGGGGAATATTCGTTTGGTCGTGAAATATTATTGGTGTCGGAGAATATTCGTACGATGACGCAACCATTTGTGGTTCCCATAACAGAATAACTGTCGGATGAAAAAAATGACATGAGTTTTTTTATAAATAACGACGTAGTTGTTACCGTTAAAACTGTTGGAATACCTAGTTGGTAAAGTAAAGAAATACGCGTTGTTGTACAGTAGCACACGATATTGCACATTATTTTTGGATTATTGATTCTTACGTAAGAAGACACTACTCAATAATTATTACAGTAATTACTGTTCAATATTTTATTTTATTGAGTCGATAATTGCTACGTTGATATTTTATATTATTGTTAATTCAATAATTGTCACTGCATAGTATTTTTTATTATCAGATCAATAATTCATATTATTTGAATAATATTATTAGATAGTATTATTGGCAATGTCTAAGGAAGTTCTGTCTAAAAAAGGGTTTGGTCACCTAATTGTGCGTCAGTAAGGAGAAATCATTATCGGAAAGCCTCATCTTTCTTGGGAATGATCTGATTGCCATTATTGTGATTCTGTAATATTATTTATAAATAATTAATTATTAATCTATATGATAAAAAAATATTTATTTTATGTGGATATAAATAAAGAAATTAATGTTGAGGTATTTTATCAGTATTTTGTTAGAATTGAGGTATTAAAAATGTTCTGTATGTGAATTTCGGTCATTTTCTGTTTGGAATTTGGAAAAAATTTCTTCTACAAAGTTGTAGAGAATTAAATTTCTTATGAAATGGATATAAAATTCGTATTTTTCTGATAAAAGTGTTATTTATTATAAATTATTAAAGTTTTTGAATATTGTTTAAATTTAAAATATTTTGGTGGAGATTTTCTAGAATGGGTGGGACCCACTCTTGTTCTTTGTTGGTGTACTGAGAATTATTGTGCTCATTTTCAAAGATGGAGGGCTGCAAAAGCCTCTGTGTGTATATTTAGTCTAGTTTGACGTTCTGGCATTTTCCTATAAATAGGGTGCTTAGTTAGAATTGAAAATCACACGAGAATTAGAAGTTTTCTCTCTTTATAATATCGAGCGTATTTTTATGAGTATTTAGATATCTTGAGTGTTGCTATTCAGTGCAAGTTTTCTTCAACATTATATCCGATATTTCAGCCAAACGTACTATTCTTTTGAGGTAAGGGATGTTATTTTCTTCGTAAATAATGTTATTTCTTTCAATGTCATTATACCAAAATATTGGTATGAATTTTATTGTGAAGTTTTTATTTTTTCGTGTCGGGAATAATATTCATGTATACGGCACTATTCACGTATACGACACTATTTACGAATACGGTACTATTCAAAGAAAAAATAAAATTTTCTCTTCTTTGCCCAAGATGTCTATTATGGTTACTGTATTTGATTGTATCCATGTTTTGATCTTCATTCTTGAATTTACTCCACTATGATTTATTATGGAGTATTTTTGAACTTGGATTATCTAAAGTACGAATCCCTAATTTTTGTCCTTTTATCTCACTAGATTCATTTCTTTAAAATATTTTTCATCATCCTTAGTCCTAAATGATGATATAACTGAATATCTTTGGCCTGTAGTGCAAAGATAAATGATTACCTAATGAATATCTTTGACCCGTGGTGCAAAGATGGACAGGTGTTGAGATGAACGTGACCAACTGGTGATACAAATGAATATCTTTGGCCGTAAAATAAAGATGAATATTTGGTTCAAGATGTATATTGATTGTTGTTACAGGGATAAAATATTGATGATGAACTTTTAAATAATAGAAGATTGTAGATTTTATTATCTACTTAACTCTTCTAATGAAATATTATTTTCGTTGCGAATATTAATCTAAAACTTGTTGTCCATTATATTTTATCTGATTTATTGAAGGCTAACGATAATTTGTTCAACATATCTTTGTCATAACATTCTTTACTGACTAGTTGAGCTCACCCTTTTCCTTTTTGTTACATTTTTTTTCTCAAGAGGCGAGAATATAGCGGGAACTAGTCGGGGTATAGAGTGATATTTCAAGATAATTATTTTAGTAGTCCTCACTATTTTATAAAATTGTGTATCAATAATTGTAATGAGAACTTTATTTGAGTACGGATATTATCCAGAAGACAATATTTGTATTTAAACTCACAGTATATGTGTTGTTGTATTTTGCACGACAATTATAATAATAAAGTTATAGTTATTTTTTGTACCATGTATTTGGTGACTTAGAATGGGTTGTGTGGACTTATTTTGGGGCATCACAATTGGTATCAGAGCTTAGGGATATGATCTCTGGCGGAGATCGGGGAATAGAACTAGGAGGGGATGTAAAATCCCCGAACCCGGATACTTGAAACTCGAACTCGGTACTTCACGATACCATTTCTATGAGCGGAATATCTATTAATAATAATAACACTAAAATAAATTATAAACATATCTTACCTTTATCAGAGTTTAATTCCAAGTACGCAACCTTTACTACATGACACCGTAAAACCTAATCTGTTTGCTTTCCTTTTCACTTGTTCTTGACCGATCCTTCTGATTGTTCACACTTATCTGAAAATATTTAAATTAAGCAAGGATGAGCATTTAAGTGCCTAGCAAGTATTATATATATATATATAAGCTGAAAGAATTTAAATGTTTTCTTTATAATATCCATCTACAACAAGTCAATAGTTGTGAAGTATTCTGAACCGATATTAATAACATAAAAACCCTCTTTCAAAATTTTGAAACTACGTACTAGCTATAAATAGGTTTAAGTGACATTCTATGAACATTGTTTTTATTTTCGAAAAGGTTTAGCAGAACTTCATCTGCAAACTGTCATAACTTACAGACACGGGGGTGATCAGCCCGTTGTGCCCTGCATTGATCAATACTACATTACAAGAACGATGTTATCATTTACTTGGTCCGCCTTGGGCGCATAAAAGTTTTTCCGTGAACGGGATGTTCATATTTGTCAGGTTTCCAGACAAAATGTTTTATTTTATCCAACAATAATCTATAATTCAACATATATGTATAACAAAGGTGTATCAACATGTGATTAAATATAATGATTATCCAAGTGGGGACACTTGTATAATCATTTCTAGAAATTAACGAACAGAATATATATCTGAATTATCATATACTAACATGTTGATAATCAAAGGGTGTATATAATATAGGTTTAACCATCTGTACATTAATAATAATAATTCTGAACTTCTCACTTTTGTCCATTGCATAAAGAAAATGCAAAGTTAGGATACTTGCCTGATGCGCTGCTTACAATTCTCAACTTAGTTCTATCTTTCTATCACGACCTATCATTAATCAAATCAATCGTTCTATTAGAACAATATACCATAACACATAGTACTGCATTTCACAGTCAGCACATAACCTAATCATCTTATCACACATATTCAACAATCATGGCATCACAAACTAACATCAACTCCTTCCTAATCACATAGTCACATAACCTTAACAACCATTGAATCACAAATAAACAGTTAACTAATTAAATTATATAAGTCAAGATCAATTTCTGAAACATGTTGGCGTATTGACAGCCATATCAGATAATTATCGAGTCTGAGACTCTATTCTCTATCTCAATATCCAAATAGATAACTTAAACAACAATCGTATTATTTTTCATGACCTTATAATAATTATTACCATTTACCATAATTTTTGAAATATCAGAATCATTATTAAATAATTTAAATAACAAATAATTCTATTATCATTAATATTTAATTAATATTAAATTATTAATGAAACCATTGTTAAAATATTAAAGTTATTTATAATAACTCAAAATATTTTTAAAGTACTTATATTACCCTTAAATGATTTTTAAAACATCTAAAATCATTATTAAATAATTATCATTAATATTTAAGTATTAATGAACTATTATCTAAATATTAAAAGTCATTAATTATAACTTAAAATATTTTTAATTCATTTATATCCCTTTTAAATGTTTTTTAAATAAATAAAACCATTTTTAAACTATTTATTTAATATAATTAATGAAATTATCTTTTAAATATTAAATTATTAATAAAATTATCCTTTAAATATTAAAAGTTATAGTTTATAACTTAAAATATCTTTAAACACTTTATTTTTATTTAAAATGATTTTTATAATATTAAAATCATTTTTAAACTAATTTATTATTAAATAACTTTAATATCATTATTAATCATTAATTAATGAAATTAACCATTAAATATTAAAAGTTATATTTTATTACTTAAAATATTTTTAAATACCTTATTATTATTTAAAATGATTTTTAATATAATAAAATCATTTTTAATTAATTTATTTAATTCATTTAATAAATAACTTAATTATCATTAATATTAATTAATTAATGAAATTTCATCACAAAATATTAAAATTCATCAAAAATGACTTAAAATATTTTCTAACACAATAATATAATTTTTCATGAATTAAAATCATTTTTAAATAATTTATTTAATATTATAATTAAATAAATTAATTACTATTAATATTCCAAAAATATTAAATATTTATGAAATATATTCAAAATAATTAAAATATAATTTTCGGACTTTAAAATAATTTTTTAGAATTTAATATGTATTTTTAATAATTAATTTTTTTTTAATTTTTAATCATTTTCGGAATTTCCAGAAATTAAAAATAATACAAAACCGTCGCTAAAGTCTTTAGCGACGCTTATCAGTCGTCTTAGGTGTTCTTCATCAACCCAGATTCTCAAAGTCAGTAGCCGAGTAGGCTACTTTGACCATGATTCCAGATCGGATCATGATGTTTCTGGACAAACTATGATTTAGATCTTGTAGTACTAGTGTACATCTACAAGATCCTGCAATAAACATGGCAATCAATAATGAAACAAACAAGATCTAAGCCTCTAAAGATGTTGTCAGGACTGTTCTTCATTTCTGGGGGTAACCCAGAAATGAAGAACAGATCATGGATGACACTTTGAGCCTCCACTAAATGCTAATCGTGCAATGTTTTTATAATCTAAAAGCTACAGTGTATAACTAGCATATAGAACTATAGATCTATTACATAATATAAGCAAAATATCAACAAATCAACCAAATACTTATCGGTCAAACCTTGTCATTCATCATGTTCAAATGTTTTCTGGGCTACCCAGAAAACAGAAAATATTCTCGACTAGGCTGGTTTGACCGGCTGCTAAATCCGATACGTTTATCATTTAAGTGATATAAAAACATGATATTGAATTACAAACAACATACTACAACCTAGATTCAACAACCAACAAAAATTCACATTACATAGAAAGATCTAGCTGGTTCAAAACATTTTCAGGCCGGTTCTGGGCATATTCTGGGCTACCCAGAATTGCATGGTCAATGTCGGTCAACTGACTTTGACCGCTAATAACTAACAATATAGACATCCAATGACTTCATTTATTTTTTCGGATTAAAGACCATACAGCATACTACAACATTGAACACTTACAACACCAAATCAATAAACACTCTACGAGTTAGAAGGTCCGACATTCACTGTCAGACATCAAAAACAACATTTTCCAGATTTTGTAAAATCTCAAATCTGAGCTTCTAAATGTTATGGATCCAACATTTAGCAACCCAGATCGACTAAATTAATGGACTACATATAACATGTTTTAACAAACAAACATAACATCTAACAATGAATCATGGACAAATTTAAGGCTAGGGTTTTTATACATTTCTTGAATAATTTCTTGATTTTGGCTGCTGATCTGTTGTGGGATTTCGTGGGGCTTGGTTATTGACTAATCTTAGGAGAGAATTCCGTAGGTGGGGAGCATGAGAGAAAATGTTGAGTGTTTGGAAAATTTTGAGCTAGCAAAAAGAATTTCTCTCTCTCCAAATCTATTTATATAATGTTGGTGCATGTATGGCTGCTGAAAATGGATGATATGAAAAGATTTTGGCACATGGGATATCTAGGGTTGGTAAACAACCCAAATTTTGGCAAGATTTGCAAGCAAGCTCAATTAAATAAATCAAAAATGCTATTTTAGTAATTTAACAAAGTAATTAAGGGTATTCTTGTCCATGGTACTTGAATCTAGGTTTTAATCACTAGATTTTAATCCTTAAGGTTCCCCAAATAATTTCTAGGGCTTGAACAATTAAGACTAAAGCTCAATAAAATTTTAATTATAACTTACTAGTTAAAATTTAAGGTTTTAATAGAAAATTAGGGTTTTAATTTTTATATTACCAGTCGTTAATCACATTATTGTGATTACATAACGGCTTAACCAATTCTCAAAGTCGTGAATGACTTTCGCATTAAGGTTTCAAATCAATTAGGGTTTCAAGAAATTAATTTAGGATTCTAGATTTTAGGGTTTTAATTTACTAATTAGATTCACCTTAATTAGTAATTAAAGTTTATCACACGTGTTATTAATCATAATAACACTATTTCTGACTGATCAAACCTCCGGTTTAGGTTTCCGGATTAGAGTTTCTAATTATTAGAAAATCAAATATAATTAGGGTTTACATTTAAAGTTAGGGTTTTTTATAATTAGCAAAATATTAAATAACACATAACATATATCATATAACATCGTCATATAACAGTCTTAAACTCACAATTTATTTTTAAATTAGGGTTTTCCACAGAAAACTAGGGTTTAACCAATTAACATTAGGGTTTTAAAATTAAACACCATAATTGACCAATCATCATCAACACGTACATATGACACATATTTATAGCACTGAAAAATCAAAATATAATTAATATTATATTATTATCACCATTCCTCATTCCATAACCAGAAATAGGGTTTATAAAATATTATTAGGGTTCGGTCGTAATATAATAAAACTGTTTTACACATTAACATTACACACATAACCATACATATCTATAACACTGAAAAATAACAATATAATATTATTATTCTCATTCCTTAATCAAAACCCGAAATTAGGGTTTGGATTCCATATCTGATTTATCTTACAGAAATAACCTTATTAAGTTAAAATAATTAACTTAATAATCTGTACTAAAATCCATATAATAAAATAATTATTATAATTATTCCAAAATCATTTCATATATTATTTAAATAATATAAACATATAATTTCATGAAAAATAATTAATAAAAACATTTCTATCTTAAAATTTATTATTATAAGAATATACTTTATAATAATCAATAATTCTAAAATAAAATTATTTGTAAACATTCATATAATAAATATATTTTTATTTACCACATAAATACATATACATATTATCTTGTACAAATCCTCATCCTTATAAAAATAATAATAATAAAAAATTTATACGCAAAATTTCAGTTTTATTTATTTAGAAAATATCGGGTTGTAACAAGGGAGAGACGAGTGAATCCTTCGTAGTGTGTCCTACCTAAGCTTATTTGTTGGTCAGTCAAAATATAGGGGTATTATGTGGTATGTCAATTTCTTTAATTAACCCTTGTTTTGTGGCAGTATTCAAGAATGGTATCTGAAAATGTTGAGATGAGCAATAGAGTGAATGAGACCATGGAGACACCTTTAATCACCAACCAGAAAAACGTACAACAGGACGACAATGTTCATCCTGTAAACAACACCACTGATCAAACGATGAATAATGGGATGTTTAGAAGCTTTTTACAGTTCATGCAAAATCAGACGATGAAGACTCGTGTACAAAATACGGGTGGAAAAATAGCAACGCGCTATTTGTCACAGCCAAGCACTTCAAAGAGTTGGTGTTGGGTTTTCGACACATCAAAATAATGCACATCGGAATAAAAATTTAATAAAACAGAACAATTTCTGAAACCCAAAATAGGATCCATGCGAAACAGACATTAATTCAGTGTTTAAGAGATTATACCGATTATGAAAAAGCCTCTGAAACGCTTCGAATCTCCAACGCAATCCCTCATAAAACTGTGTCTCTATGGTATCCACACGAACGCACGCGAACCGTTGCACGATTTTGCAATAAAGGGAGCTGCGGTACTAACCACCAAATGAACAGGATTTTTGAAAACTTTTTCTCTAGTCTCTCTCTAAGAGAGGCGAGGGTTTTTAGGTTAATGGAAATCCCTAATATGGCTGCATTCATAATTTGTTGGTCCATTTGTGATTTTTGATCGAGTAGAAAATGTGGCATATAGACTCGCATTACCTTCAAGCATGTTTCGTGTTCATAATATTTTTCTCATATCTATGCTTCGTAAATATGTGAAAGACCCAAACCATATTATTGAGTTAGAACTAGATGAGATAGTCGAAGATTTAATGTACGAGGAGGTACCTGTCAAGATCTTGGATAGGAAGGAGCATGTCCTACGCACAAAAGTTATACCACAAGTTAAGGTTTTGTAAAGGAACCATGTTATTGAGGAAATGACCTGGGAGTTAGAATCGAAAATGAAAGCGAGGTGTACCCTCACCTTTTCGATACACCAGGTACATACGTCAATTTCGAGAACGAAATTTCATAAGGAGGGGAGGTTGTAAGATCCCAACTTTTTATAAATAAAATTGAATTTCCTCTATTAATTATTTTTGAAATAGTAAGGGGTGGATTTGATTAATGTGGTTAGTTATGGGTAAAATGTGCAAATTTTGTGAAATAAGCAAGTGGTTATAAAATATTCATTTTTGTCGGGGAATATTCATTTGGTCGTAAAATATTCTTGTTGTCGGGGAATATTCGTATGACGGCGCAGCCATTTGTGGGCCCCCATAATGGAAAATGGTCGGATGAATAAAACGACAAGTTTGAGTTTTTTTATAAATAACGACGTAGCTATTACCGTTAACACTGTTAGAATACGTGGTGGTCAAAGTACAGTAATACGTGTGGTTGCACAGTAACACACGGTATTGCACAATAATTTTTGGATGATTGATTCTTATGTAAGAATGCACCACTCAATAATATTTACAGTAATTACTATTCAATATTTTATTTTATTGATTCAATAATTGCTACGTTGATATTTTATAGTATTTGTAATTCAATAATTGTCACTGCACAATAGTTTTTATTATCAGATCAATAATTTATATTATTTGAATAATATTATTAGATAACATTATTGGCAATGTCTAAGAAAGTTCTGTTTAGGAAAGGGGTTTGGTCACCTAATTGCGCACTAGTGAGGAAAAATTCTTATCAAGATGCCCCTCTTTCCTGGGAACGACCTAGTTGTCATTATTGTGATTCTGTAATATTATTTGTGAATAATTAATTATTGATGTATATGATAAAAAAATATTTATTTTATGTGAATATAAATGAATGAATTAATGCTGAGGTGTTTTATCAGTATTTTGTCGGAATTGAGGTATTAAAATTATCTGTTTGTAGATTTTGGTCATTTTCTGTTTGGAATTTGGAAAAATTTTCTTCTACAAAGTTGTAGAGAATTAAATTTCCTATGGAATTGACATAAAATTCGTATTTTTATGATAAAACGGCTATTTATTATGAATTATTGAAGTTTCAAAATATTGTTTAAATTTGAAACATTTTGGTGGAGATTTTCTAGAATGGGTGAGCCCCACTCTTGTTCTTTATTGGTGTGCTGTGAATTATTGTGCTCATTTTCAAAGATGGAGGGCTATAAAAGCCTCTGTGTGTAAATTTAGTCTATTTTGGCGTTTTGACATTTTTCTATAAATAGGGTGCTTAGTTAAAATTAAAAATCACAAAAGAATTAGAAGTTTCTCTCTCTATAATATCAAGTATATTTTTGTGAGTATTTAGATATGTTGAGTGTTGTTATTCAGTGCAAGTTTTCTTCAGTATTATATCCGATATTTCAGCCAGAAGTACTATTCTTTTAAGGTAAGAGATGTTATTTGTTTCTTAAATGATGTTATTTCTTTTAATATCATTATACCGAAATATTGGGATGAATTTTATTGTAAAATTTTTATCTTTTTGTGTCAGAATTACTATTCACGTATACGATACTATTTCACGAAAAAATAAAATTTTCTTTTCTTTGTCCAATATGTCTATTATGGTTACTATCTTTGATTGTATCCATGTTTTGATCTTCATTCTTGAATTTTACTCCACTTTGGTTTATTATGGAGTATTTTTGAACTTGGATTATCTAAAGTACGAATCCCTAATCTCTGTCCTTTTATCTCACTGGATTCGTTTCTTTAAAATATTTTTCATCATCCGACGTCCTAAATGATGATATAACTGAATATCTCTGGCTTGTAGTGCAAAGATAAATGATTATCTGATAAATATCTTTGACCCGTGGTGCAAAGATGGATAAGTGTTGAGATGAATATGACCAACTGATAATACAAATGAATATCTTTGGCCGTAAAACTAAGATGAATATTTGGTTCAAGATGTATATTGATTGTTGTTACAGAGTTAAAGTATTGATGATGAACTTTTAAATCATAAAAGATAGTAGATTTCATTATCTACTTAACTCTTCTAATGAATTGTTATTTTCGCTGCGAATATTGATCTAAAACTTGTTATCCATTATATTTTATCTGATTTATTGAAGGCTAACGATAATTTATTCTACATTATCTTAGTGATAATATTCTTTACTGGGCTAGTTGAACTCATCTTTTTCCTTTTTGCTCTATTTTTCTTCTCAGGAGGCGAGAATATAGCGGAAACTAGTCGGGGTATAGAGTGATGTTTCAAAATAGTTGTTTTAGCAATCCTCACTATTTTATAAAATAGTATATCAATAATTATAATGAGGACTTTATTTGAGTGTGAATATTATCTAGAAGACAATATTTGTATTTAAACTCACAGTATGTGTTGTCGTATTTTGCACGACAATTGTAATAATAAAGTTGTAGTTATTTTCTGTACCATATATTTGACGACTCAGAATGAGTTGTGTGTGCCTATTTTGGGGGCGTCAAAGATATATACCGTTTTTTTGTACCAAAACGAACTGATTATTTTTGTATCGAACTGGCCAGTTCGATCTGGTCCGAAAAACCGAAAATTATGCCCACCCTTACTTTGGACACCCTTATGTCCCCATATGGAAATGATGTACTACTACATGTGCTTCAAATTATAAAATTAATATTTACTTTCTAAAATTTAATAAAAAAATAATATTGATTTTTTAGAAATTAATTTGAAATATTTTTAAATTTAAAATTAACATGATTCATTTTAATTTTTGAAAATAATAAATCTTATAATTAGTATTACTTGTTAGATATTTTATGATATTCATAATTATATTAAGATAAATTAATTAAATTCATGTCAATTTTAAGTTTAAAAATGTTTAAAATTAATCTTTTAAAAGTCAATATTAATCATATAATTTAGAATGAAAGAAATATTTTTTATATATATTTTTAAATGTACTTCTCTTACATGAAAGTGAAAACTCATTTAAAAATGAAATTGATATTTTTATATGTTAAAATAATATTTATTCAGGAGTCTCTTACATGGAATTGAGTCCCTCCCGCTCGCTATTTTTGTAGTAGCAATCATGTGGAAATATCAATTATTTTTAAAAAATAGAAAAATTCATGTGAAAATATCAAAAATAAAATAATATCTATATAATAAAACAGAACCCAATTTGAATTCTAGAATTTGAGAAAGCACAACAACGACTCAGATTCATTCTAACTTAATCTAAAGGCTCACATTTCATCTCATACACACAAAATTTCACCCAAATTTTCTCCTTATTCTCTCTCTCCTCTTCTCCTTCTCTCTCCTCTCTTACTTCCTATGCCTTCTCTTTTTCTTTCTCCTCCTTTTCTTTTTCTCTCTTCTCATCTTTCTCTCTACATTAATTGATATTTTAATATTTTATTTTAAACTATATTAATTTTTTGGAGTATGCTTACATTTAAAATGTATAATACATAAAAAATATCAATGGTAAGAAAACAAAATTAAAAACAAGATCATAATTTACTTATAAAAAAACAATTACAAAATCAAAAAATTAAATAGATTCTTTTTCTTTTTCTTTATCCAATTGAAAAACTATTAACAAATTAAAAAGTTGGTTAATTGTTGGCATGATGTGATATTTAAAATTAAAATATTAGATGTGGTAATTAACATATTTTTTAATATTTTTTATATGATATATATAAGATTCGTTTCGTAATAACTTTTTATAAGTTTATTTTTCATAAACTTTAATATTTAGAAAAAATATATATAAATTTTTGTGTTAATTTGCACTTTTTATGGGTGGTAAAATTTTATTTTTACATTAGAAAAAAGTATGTTTTAATGTAGATCATTTATCGCACAAGTTCATAATTTAATTAATTAGATCAAGTTAAATGAAAATGATAATATACATATTTATATTTAGTGGATATATAAATGAAAACGCTAGAAGTTTGGGAAAACATTTGATTAACGAAAATTGACCAAAAATAGAGAAGAAACATTTTTGCACAACTAATGCATATTTGAGGAACAACTGTGCAAGGTTTTTAAACCCGGACCGGTCATCGAACCGGAAAAGTTACTGGGTGGATGGGTCACTGGTCCAACCAGTGGTCGGACCGTTATTGACCCAGTGACGTCATTAATATGTAATAATATTGTATATAATATTTAGTAAATATTGTAAAATTAATCAATTTATCTACAAAAAAAAAACTAAACATCTCTAAGATACATTCAAATTCCGAAATTCAACCACAAGTTCAAGTGTTTGATTAAATGAATGCAAAAATATGTAAAATACCAAACAAAATCTCAACTAAATTACTAAAATAAAATAAAATCCGTAATTTTTTTTAATCTTTAAGGAGAGAACCGGTCACCGGTTCACTGGGTCAACCGGTTCAACCACCGGTTCACCGGTTCTGAACGGTTTTTGAGCAGAAGTGGTTTAGTGGTCCAAATCGGACCGTTGAGTGAACCGGGTCCGATTTTTTCTGGTTCAACCGGCGGTCCGATCCGGATTTGAAAATAGTGCAACTGTGACAAAAAAAATTATAAAGAACACTTTAAAAAAAACATGACAAATGGGAGAGTCAGATTTGCTAATTAATCTAAAGTAAGGGGTCTTATGTTTCAGATTTATAACAACAACAACAACAACAATAATAATAATAATAACTATATTAATAATAATTATTATTATAATAATTATAATAATAATAGTAATAATAATAATAATAATTATAACTATAATAGTAATATTAATAATAATAACAGTGGTAATAATAATAACAACAACAATAATAATAACAATAATAAAAATAATAACAATAATAATAATAATAACAACAACAACAACAATAATAATAATAATAATAATAATAAAAATAATAATAATAATTGTTATTGTGATAGTGTGGTGAATTATAAAAATTGTTATTGATTATTTATAAATTTTGTAGACAGGTTTAGATTTTTCTGAATATATCTATTTTTAAATAAAAATTAATTATTGTGGTGAATTATGATAATTGTTATGTATGATTGTAAATTATTTTAGGTTGCAAAAAGTTTTTAGATAATATATTATTTTTTTAATTTTAATCTAATTTTTGTTACGTCGTGACTTCAGGCACGGGTAATTACTAGTATATCTATATAATAAAACAGAACCCAATTTGAATTCTAGAATTTGAGAAAGCACAACAACGACTCAGATTCATTCTAACTTAATCTAAAGGCTCACATTTCATCTCACACACACAAAATTCCACCCAAATTTTCTCCTTATTCTCTCTCTCCTCTTCTCCTTCTCTCTCCTCTCTCCTCTCTCCTCTCTTACTTCCTATGCCTTCTCTTTTTCTTTCTCCTCCTTTTCTTTTTCTCTCTTCTCATCTTTCTCTCTACATTAATTGATATTTTAATATTTTATTATAAACTATATTAATTTTTTGGAGTATGCTTACATTTAAAATGTATAATACATAAAAAATATCAATGGTAAGAAAACAAAATTAAAAACAAGATCATAATTTACTTATAAAAAAACAATTACAAAATCAAAAAATTAAATAGATTCTTTTTCTTTTTCTTTATCCAATTGAAAAACTATTAACAAATTAAAAAATTGGTTAATTGTTGGCATGATGTGATATTTAAAATTAAAATATTAGATGTGGTAATTAACATATTTTTTAATATTTTTTATATGATATATATAAGATTCGTTTCGTAATAACTTTTTATAAGTTTATTTTTCATAAACTTTAATATTTAGAAAAAATATATATAAATTTTTGTGTTAATTTGCACTTTTTATGGGTGGTAAAATTTTATTTTTACATTAGAAAAAAGTATGTTTTAATGTAGATCATTTATCGCACAAGTTCATAATTTAATTAATTAGATAATATACATATTTATATTTAGTGGATATATAAATGAAAACGCTAAAAGTTTGGGAAAACATTTGATTAACGAAAATTGACCAAAAATAGAGAAGAAACATTTTTGCACAACTAATGCATATTTGAGGAACAACTGTGCAAGGTTTTTAAACCCGGACCGGTCATCGAACCGGAAAAGTTACTGGGTGGATGGGTCACTGGTCCAACCAGTGGTCGGACCGTTATTGACCAAGTGACGTCATTAATATGTAATAATATTGTATATAATATTTAGTAAATATTGTAAAATTAATCAATTTATCTACAAAAAAAAAATAAACATCTCTAAGATACATTCAAATTCCGAAATTCAACCACAAGTTCAAGTGTTTGATTAAATGAATGCAAAAATATGTAAAATACCAAACAAAATCTCAACTAAATTACTAAAATAAAATAAAATCCGTAATTTTTTTTAATCTTTAAGGAGAGAACCGGTCACCGGTTCACTGGGTCAACCGGTTCAACCACCGGTTCACCGGTTCTGAACGGTTTTTGAGCAGAAGTGGTTTAGTGGTCCAAATCGGACCGTTGAGTGAACCGGGTCCGGTTTTTTCTGGTTCAACCGGCGGTCCGATCCGGATTTGAAAACAGTGCAACTGTGACAAAAAAAAATTATAAAGAACACTTTAAAAAAAACATGACAAATGGGAGAGTCAGATTTGCTAATTAATCTAAAGTAAGGGGTCTTATGTTTCAGATTTATAACAACAACAACAACAACAATAATAATAATAACTATATTAATAATAATTATTATTATAATAATTATAATAATAATAATAATAATAATAATTATTATTATTATTATAACTATAATAGTAATATTAATAATAATAACAGTGGTAATAATAATAACAACAACAATAATAATAACAATAATAAAAATAATAACAATAATAATAATAATAACAACAACAACAACAATAATAATAATAATAATAATAAAAATAATAATAATAATTGTTATTGTGATAGTGTGGTGAATTATAAAAATTGTTATTGATTATTTATAAATTTTGTAGACATGTTTAGATTTTTCTGGATATATCTATTTTTAAAAAAAAATTAATTATTGTGGTGAATTATGATAATTGTTATGTATGATTGTAAATTATTTTAGGTTGCAAAAAGTTTTTAGATAATATATTATTTTTTTAATTTTAATCTAATTTTTGTTACGTAAATTACTAGTATATATATATACACAATAATATATATATATATATATATATATATATATATATATACATATATACAAAAATAATAAAATAGTCTCCCTAACCATACAGACCGTACAGTCCACCACTTTCCCCTCTCTAAAACCCCCACCACATCTCTCCTCCCTCTCTAGAAAAACACTCTTGAAATCTTTGTCATGGCTTCCTCATCCCACCACCAGCAAGCCCTCCCTTCCAAACGCCCCAGAATTGAACCCCACAACGAAAACCCTAACCCCACCTCCGCCGCCGCAGCTGCCGCCGCCGACAAGGGCAAGTCCGTCATTTCGCCCTCCCAGGAAGACGAGAATCTCTCCAATTCTACCCATCTCACTCACCAGGAAGTCCTGCAACGCCGGTCCCACTATTTCAGGCAGCTGGCCAAGTGCTACAGGGAGCATTACTGGGCCTTAATGGAGGAGCTTAAGATTCAGCACAGGGATTATGTCTGGAAATTCGGCCTCAGCCCCTTCAGTGGAGATAATAATGAGAAAAATGAGAGCAGAGAAATCGCCGGAGACGGTGGTGGGGTTACGGGAATTTATGAGGGCACTGGCGAAACTAATGCTAATAATAATGGTGGGAATCTGCTCTGTGCATTTTATGGTTGCAAGTACAAAGCCATGGCTTTAACTAGCTTCTGTCATCTACACATCCTTACTGACAAAAAGCAGCAGCTTTATAAGCCCTGCAATTATGTGATTAAAAGGTTCAATTTTGTTATTGGCTTATATAATCTGTTATTTGATCTAATGGGCTTGCTTTTTTAATTGGTGAATTGAGCTTATTAAATCTGTTATCTGATCTAATGGGTTAATTTTTTAATCGGTTAATTGAGCTTATTTGGTTTGTTTTGTAATGGTATTCTTTGGATTTTGCCTCACAAATTTGTCATTCTATACTTAT
This sequence comes from Panax japonicus, assembly GCA_020205505.1. Classification (NCBI taxonomy): domain Eukaryota; kingdom Viridiplantae; phylum Streptophyta; class Magnoliopsida; order Apiales; family Araliaceae; genus Panax; species Panax japonicus. Next base: position 46,545 of record JAINUV010001318.1, read on the forward strand.
ACAATAAGAAAAACAAACAGTTTCTATAATGCTATGAAATGTATCGAATTCCTTCTTATCATTTTGCCATATTCCCCCCCCCCTCTTTCATAAATATATGCTCTGATAAATACTTGATCCTTTGTGTTGAGGAGATTCATTTGGAGGATTATTAATTGAATTTCTCTATATCCAGTGCTTTGGCAGGAGCTATAACCTGTGGGAAACCGATACTGCGATCAACTGTTCCTTCTCTCTGCAATATTCACTTGCAGAAGGCCCAAAAGCATGTTAACCGAGCCTTGAAGAAGGCAGGTCTGAACGTCTCTCCATCAAGTAAGCTTGCTCCAAAACTTCATGTTGTTGTGGCTGAATATGTACGTGAAATTCAAGGCAAAAGAAAGGCCGCAATGAGGGAAAATAGAAAGAAGGGGGTGGTTAAGAGTGAAAGTTGTAGCTGAAAGCTTACTGATAATTGAAGCTTTGATCTGGAATAATGAAGTATAGTAGACAAGTTATGAAGACCAGATCTCAAAAAAAATTCCTGATGAATGACCAATGATGAGTTTGAGTTAGGGACTAGTACTGGAAGTATAACACGGGCTTACTTAAGGTACCAAAGTGTATGTGACTTTTCTTATTTGGCTAACTAGTATGTGTTACTAGTGTAAAATGTACAAGTTTATGTGTTATGCTGGCCTTTTCAAGAGTTATGTTCTTGTTAACTATTTTGACAAATTTTCTTCTGTTTTGTGGCTCGGTTTGAGGATCTATATCTGTTTTCCCATTTTGTTGCATATATATAGTGGTAGCTATTTTGTCTTCATGTATGGGGATTGGAAAAGGCCTTTGCCATATCTCCCACCCCTTGAGGTTCAAAGGCGTGTTGCATAGTATTTTAAATTTAAATATTTACTCTGACATATGGAATTGGAGCTTATTTAGTTGAATAGCTACAACATGGAAGCTGCAGATTACAACAAAGTAGAAAAGCTTTTCTTACAGAAGACACTATTATAATACTAACAATTCTGTGGAAAACCTAGATATATGTGTATAAATATACATGTATTACTAAAAAAAAGGCAGCTTTAAATATAGATGATGTATTATATCCTTGATCTAGCCATGTGATATGAGAATGAACTAGGACTGCCTTAAACAATTGTACCATCAAAATAAGTGCCTCATATTTTTTTAGGTTAAACTCTGGTTACAAATTATAAAACTCATAGCAATATAGCATAAGTTGAGGTGATGACTCGTTGAAGTTTCATTTCACCTTTCCTTAGCTTAGCATTATAAGGAATTGGTTGGTGTGTTAATTAGCTACTAGGGCTGTAGTTCTAACCGAGCAGCTTGGGCTCGGTTCGTTTATTTTGGGCTCGGCTCGAGCTTGCTTTCTTAGTGAGTTGAGCTCAAACAACATTATATGATGATTAGGATCGATGATTAGCTCGGGATGGGCTCGTTTGCTCTTGAACAAAACTCGTGTGCGGCTTGTATGGGGTCGTATAGGCTCATAAAGACTCGTACAGGCCTGTTTGATATGCTCAAAGTATAAGAATAATATAAGTAGAATGTATAATGTTTAAACTATGTGATTGCGAGCACTGTTCATGAACAAAGCTTGTTTGCACACTCAAACTGAGCTGGTGAACGAAACTTGTAAAGGATCGGAAACAGTTTGTGACCAATTTGAGCTGTAACAAATTTTTAAAGCTCGACTCAAGATCGACTAAATCTCGAGATTATGAAAAATTAACAAGTTCAAGTTTGAACTCGATTCGGCTCAGCTCAGCTTGGCTCATTTACACCCCGTATCTATGTGATTATGTTTATTATGTATCATTACATATAGATAGATGGATCGGTGTTGAGAGAATAGTTTTCTAGAGTGTTATGAAATTTTCTTCTCCTGAATTTAGTTCTCAAACTATGCTCCTGTTCAAAGTTTGTAGCTGTAAATTTTTCTATATAGGCAGCGGAATGAACTTTTTTCCGTCTTAAAAAGCAAAAATAATATATTCAGGCATGGTAGTAGGATGAAGTTCCCTTTTTAAAAATTTCCCTATCCCATTAGTAGGTATCAGGTCTAGATTTGAAGCCACATCAGGCTTGTTCTTTCTTCTTTTTGAAGAAAGTTGCTTCTTCTGACATTTGACAAAACTATCAGAAACAGTTAAGAAAACAACTTCTCTGCGTTATTTTTGGAATGATTTTAAACTGAAAATGTGTACTATCAATCGACCAAATTTTTCTTTACCTGATAAATGGAACATGTCTTTGACTCCTAACAGTTAGATCCTTTAGCTGCAAAAAGCTACGGTGTGCTTGTTTGAAATGAAATTTGAAGCGGAGTCCATAAAATTGTTTTCATTTCTTTTTTTAGATAAGTGTAGAAGGTAAGTTTTGGTGGTTGCCTGATTAAAGCATTAGCAATAGCGAGGAACTCTATTAAAAGATTAAGATGGCAGTCAAATGTGACTTAACGAAAATTTAAAATAGAAAAAAGTAAAAAAGACCTCTACCACCTAGATTTCGCTAGGCGCCTAGGCAAAGAAATTTCTTGGTTTATTAAAGATTTTGAAACTCTACAATGCTTGAAATGAACGTGTGATTGTGAAACATTAAAGAATGTTTTCTTGGTATTCTTTAATGCAGAATTTTAAAAAATTACATCAACTATATATTTTGTATAATATAATGACTATATACAATAGAAGAATAAATAAATGAGTGTATGAGAAAACGCCTAGTTTACCTAGGAAAATGCCTAGGCCACACCTCCGCCACCTAGCGTTTTTTAGAACACTGCCCATAGAGAATCTCCAACTTCTATGCCCTTCCCACCTAAATCTCTTCTCTCTTCTTTCTAGTAAAATTCTTATTATATTCGATTTAAAAAAAATACAAAGTTGAAGACTAGTTAAAATATAGTTTAATAATGTTTTAGACAAAGAAAGGAAGGCTCCCCATGGAAATAACGTTTAGTTCAGTAATTATATAACTTTCACAATCATTTTAAATCCTGAGCAAGTACTTCTCTTTAATGTTCTACTGGGTGATATTGACCATCCTAATAGCATAAGCTGCATAACTGGGCTTGCAGATATGGAAAGTGAGTCAAGTAGTAGATTTTGGGTTAAATAGTCAAATGCCTTTGTTCAGCTGATCTATGCTATGTTTAGAATTAGTTAGAATACAGAACGAGTGGGGAATCATACATGAACCTGTTTCGGATAATATACAAGCAGTAATGGCAAAAGATCGACTATAGGTGCTTAAAGTTACACTGTCATCTTGGGAAGGAATAAGTTAGCTTGTCTAGCGTGTCAATGATGTCCAAAATAAAGTGGTTGTATTTAGGGAACGAACATAAAATTTAATGTAATCTGTCCTTGCACTGCAATCAGGTTAGGAAAAAATTGTTTGAATACATATATCGGGACTTCTATTATATGATACAAAATAATATCATCACTTGTAGAAATAAGCTACAAGCCCTTTTATTTGCAGCCTATTATGACAAAGTCACTGCTTGCCATAGTTGTCAAATCGTGAATCGTATCGAAGACTCTCATAATCATATTGTGAATCGTATCGTACGATACGAAAATGAAATGACAAATGTGATAATATATATTTAAACATATACATTCAAGTGTATGATACGGAAATGAAATGACAAATATGAGAATATATATTTAAACATATATAACACACAATTTATTGGACATTCAAGTATATTAACTTGACTATATATAAAAGTAGTTAAATAAATATTATTATAGACTAAAAATAAATTTTACAGTTAGGTTGTATCCAAAATACTCTTAACTTGATTTATTAGATATTATTATAGTAATCTTTATAGAGTAACAAGAGAAAATGAAAATTCAGATTCACCTTTTATCTCTAAAACAAAAGAGAATAATTCAAATTAACAAGCAAAATTCTAGATAAGTTATTAAACTCTAGAAAGTGATTAAAGGCCCATCAAACGATATAGCATATGCTTATACTAAAAAACCTCATCATTTGAAATGGTAGAAGGCTTCAAAACTTTGTTTTTTATCTTTTGGTTCTACGTAAAAAACTTTTCCGGTTGCTAACTTTAAAAAGTATTGTGCATTGTATCGTTTCGTAAGAATTGTATCGAATTGTAACTAAATCGTAAAATACAATGTCATTTTCGATTCACCCTGCGATATGTTTCTACCTATCGAATTGTCTATGTATCGCATCGAACCATATCGTAAGATTCTGACAACTATGCTGCTTGCCTTCCTACTATGTTGCTGCAGGCAGCACCATGGCTCACATAATTACTGTAATTCTCATCACTCTATGTGGCCAGCCTTCACCACCTAGACTACCATTGTCGTATTGCCATGCTAACATTGCTAAAAGGTGTGCACATTAGCTGCTAGTTTTTTCAGTCAATAATTAAGATGCTAAGAGGTTGTTTAGGTAAATTTAGAAAGACTTGACATTGTATTAAAAAATGATGGAAGTTGAAAAGAATTTTGATCCAAAGATGTGAAAAAACTTTTCCATTAGAGTAATACATTTATAAATTGGTAAAATTAAACTCTTTCCTGTTTTTCTTTGATAGGTAATCATTTAGGAATCTAAAACTTTAAAAAGACATAATATACATATATCCGGTGGACTATAACCAAAAACTGCATCTTGGCTTCAATTCTGGTTGATATTTGAAAATAATTCTTGACATGTTAAACTTTGCACCATTACCTTGTGCTGCAGAACTGTGAAGGTGTCAATATTTTCTGACGTCAACTTATTTTTAAAAATGTTTGTGATGAACAATTAACGAAATTGTTTAGGCTATGTTTGGAACATGGAACATTTGAGGGCAAAGAAAAAAAGGAAGAATAAAAGAAATAAAAGTTTTACGGAAGATAGTAAAGATAAAGCCTTCCTATTAAACATGACTAATTGTATCTTCATTTAGAAATCTAATATCAAGTGTATTGTTAAGATGTTGCTTAATGTACATACTTGATAATAATTTTACCTTGTGTTTTGTTATTTCCGAACATACCCTTACTTTTTTTCTTAAAAAAACTTATTTCCTTCAATGATGATGGCTTCTTCAAAATAATATATCAGCATTAGTTACTAGATCTTCTTGATTGTAAGTACAATGTCCTAAAAATCCTCACTAGGTCCAATTACTCCCCCGCCTAGGTGCTAGGCGGTCTTCTACCACCTCGATTTGGCAGGGCACTTAGGCTTCCGCTTAAGTAGAATCAAACCTCTACTTTAAAACTCTACAATACTTGAAATGATTTTTTTAAGCCTTAATTTTTTTTTGTTATTTTAAGTGCAAGTATGTAGTATATAACAAGAATGTATAATAGAAAAATAAAAAAAATGAGACTACCTAAGAAAACGCCTAGTGCAGCCTAGGAAAACACTTTGGCCTAAGCGCTAGGCACCCCCTCCACCGCCTAGGTTCACCTAGCGACTTTAAAACAGTGTGCAAGCATTAATAGTGTTTCATCCACTCCTTTTCTAATTAAACATATTCACATTATGAGGTAATAATATTAAACACGTGAAAAAAGAAAATATTTTACCATTATTTCTGTATAATTTTCTCGTAAACAAAATGTAGGGTTAAGGGTCCTTGTTCTTTTGGCAAGTAAATATGGAAAAACTAGTTATTCATTCATAGTTCTCTATGTTGGACTTGTTTTAAGTATATTAAATAGAGAAAACTTAATAGGTGAGGCTTTGTGAGCTCATGGTTATTTTAAGAGGTGGCATGATATATTCTATATTTAATGCATCACTTATGGAGTGAAGCTTTGCTGAAATGTAAGATTAAATTTTGAGATCCATCGTTTGCCTTTTAGATGAACATCTTTCTCCTTTTGGCTATCCATACTATGAAGTCTTCACCTTGAGCTGTATAAGTGAATACAAGTTAGAAACTTACTTTTTAAGGTACCACAAGATGGGAATTATAATAAGAGAAGAAGAAAAGATTATCTCTGAGAATGCGAAATAACAATAAATGTCAATACTTGCATCTTGTGTATCTTCCATTTATGCCAGACATCAACTAAATTGCATCTTCATATCAATTGATTTAGGCTGCTCGATATGTATATCAACTAATTTATGCCTCTTACCGCGTATATAGCTATTTACAGTCAAGAGTCACTAATTTACATTTATGTCTGTCGTCTATATTTTTCTATTTATAAGATTTCAAGTAAATATAGAATGAAATTAAGAGTGTGTAGCCTCCTAGTTACGCACAGGTCATATTTGAATTTATGCCCCAATACAAAATGTAAGTGAGAAGAAACTAACTTTCATCGAATTGGCTGTAAAGTATGTGCACACCCTAAGGATAGTGGCTGTGGGTCCTTTTGATCACAAGAAAAATAAAAAACAATGATTTAAAGCTTCTCCAATTTAGAGTTTCCCATGGATTAAGTAGAAGTTAGGACCTGGATAACAACTGATTTTGATTGAAAACTCATCACCCATTTTTTCAGGGTTGATCGTCTGAAAAACTTTATTGACCTACATATAACTATTGACACTTGTAAGGTTTCCTTCCCCGAGAACTTATTGTTTGTTGAGGATTTCCATTTTGTTACTTTCACTTTCCTACATGTACTAACATTTTGGTTGGTATCTGCACACGGTTTCTCAAATTTTATTAAATTATTAGCTAAATTTCAAGACGCATCTGGTGGAAACAGTTTTTTTTTCTCTCTATAAGTATTATTTTGTGTAGATACTATATTCGGTAATTTTTATTAGTGAATACATAACATTAATGCATTGCTCATTTTTTTCTTTCTACAACAGGTCATTTATTGAATCACTGATTTTATATCCTTCTTGGATGAAAGGTACTTGTACATTACGTTGTCATTACAAATTTGCCATTGCCTGTTGTATGTCTAAGTTTATCTGGAACATCCATCCTATATCTGTCTAGAGTTTAAGCAATTCATATTTCTCCGTGTGGTTCTAACTTTGTGTTGAAGTAGATGGTCATATGGCAAGGCATGAATTTTCTCGATATGGAATAGGACATTGATTATTATGCAACTGAATATTTACATGATATAAGCTCAAGTTGATGAAATAAGCTTTCACATAGGGTGTACACGGTCGGTTTTGACCGGTTGTTGACAGAATTATTGACCAAAACTGAATTAGTCGGTTTTAAGATTCATAGCACCAAAGCTGACAACGCAATTGGTTTATGGTAAGCTCGGTTTGTTGGCTGGTTTCGGACGGTTTTCTGTTTATAAAAATCTCTAATTTTATATCACATACAAACAATTCCTGATTGGGCAAACACTATCAATCAAATCCCTAATTGATACAATTTTACTTTAATCACACATCAACTTGATTCTTACGTACCTGAGGAACACAAATCATAATAATAAAAGAAGCCAATCTTGTAAACTCGTCATAATTATTAATTACTGGAAAACCCTTCTACTCCGCCGCTGTTGGAATGGGCATGGAGTGAGCGCTTAAACGCTTGGGGATTGCTGACATTTGAGCGCCTAGGCGCTTGTTTTGTGCATGGTTTGGGCGCTTAGGCGCTTGTGCCTGACTTGGTGGATTTTATGCGTCTTTCATGCTTCCAACCTGTATATCAAAGCTTCAATTCTTAGTTTTTATTTGCAAGGAGATTACGACTTATACTAAAACCCTAAACTAAGATAAAATATGATTAATTTCTTTTATTTTAGTATGTTAGTTTAGTTAACTAAATATTTTATCTTAGTTTAGGGTTTTAATATAAGTCGTAATCTCCTTGCAAACAAAAACTGAGAATTGAAGCTTTGATATGCAGGTTGGAAGCATAGAAGACGTACAAAATCCACCAAGTCAGGCCCAAGCGCCTATGCGCCCAAACCATGCACAAAACAAGCGTCTAGGCGCTCAATGCAGAACACTTAGCACTCCCCAAGCGCCTAGGCGCTACACCTGACCAACACGTTCTGTCTTCAAGCGCCTAAGCAGTCAATCCCATTTAAAATCAAGCGCCTAGCTCCTGCCGAGACTTTAAAAAAAATTTAAGTCTTAATCGGGCATCACTTCTTTCAACCCAAATCAAACTATTTTCTCTCCTAGTTCATCTAAAACTCCTCTCTTTTCTCTTCCTACACCACGTGAAACTCATACTTCCCTTTCTTCACAGTTAGTGCGTCCGAAAGGTATCACAATTGACTTTCTGGTAAAACACTAATTCCTGAGCGTGGATTATAGCAAGAGGCAAAAGATGTGAGTTACTACAAATGATTAGAAGCAGAAGATGGATGAATTTTACAGCTCAACCGAATCTTTCGGTCATAAAAATTGTTAAGGAATTCTACGCCAATGTAGAAGATGTCGGTAACATGGTTTGGATTTGCGAAAAATTAGTGGAGGTCAGTTTCACGACAATAAATGTTTACTACGTCTTGGACAGAATACCTGGTAATGGCTACATGCAATATCTAGAGCATGAACGGGATTATAGTGAGGTCATTCAAGCATTGTGTGTACCTGGAACAAAATGAAAACTAACAGATCAGCAAGAAGCAGTTCCTTTTCTTGCATTCGCACTAAGTAGTTACGGGAAAACATGGCATGCCTTTATTTGTGCCAAGTTAATGCCGTGTAGGCTATGAGTGATGTCATAAATCAACGGGCAGCGTTGCTTTTCTACATTGCAAAAGGAAAAACTATAGATGTGGGTCATGTTATACATGATTCAATCGACAGAGCAATTCAAGGAGGGACTTCAGGTGTACTGTCTCATCCATCTTTGATTACTGGACTATGTCAACAAGTTGGAGTAACGTGGGAAGCCAAGGAAGCAAGAAAACCTCCTTTAGCTCCAATTGACCATTCGGTTTTAAAAAAGTACACGGTATGGGTTTGGGGGGGGGGGGGGGTAAAACCACACCCGAGAGGAATAGGTTTCGTTATTGTGCCTCCAGATCCTGTTGACGAGCCTAATGAACAGTTAAATGACAATCCTACTGCAGCCGAGAGTTACGTGCCAACACCAAATTTTTTTTGAGAATATTCGTCGAGAATTGAGACATCAAACTAGACGGATTGACAAGGTGGCTACCAAAATTTAGTAGGGTTTTGACCGGGTGGATAGGAAGCAGAATAGACTGGCTCAGCGACAAGCGGAGATATATCAGAACTGTAATGCATCATTCATAGAGATATTCAACCGCATGAATCCAGCAGGCACTCCTTACCAATTCCGACCACCTCAACCCTTGTCCGTGTACCCCCGACTGACTTACCCCCTGGGGATGAGGTTGACGAAGAATAAGCAGAGGATGCTGACGAGGAGCAAGACTTCGATCTTTCAGGGAAGTCCTCATTACCTAATTTCTTATGGTTTTTTCTATATACAATGAGGACATTGCATATGTTAAGTTTGGGGTGCATTCTTCTAGTTGTATTGCAATCATTTAGTTGCATTCATTTAGTATTTGGATTCATTTAGCATAACTCATTCATCTTGTAGTTTTGCATGTAGTTGTCATTCTAATTTCTAAAAAAAAAATGCATGAATCCGAGCATGTTAGTTAGTGTGAGTTTAACTTGGCCAATGCTGAGATTGGGATCGCGTATACATTTGAACAATATTACACCTGAGATATGAATGTAGTGTCGTGTCATGATATAAATCTTATCCTGTTTGAAACTGATGTAACAAGATAGCACGTTAGGTTGATCATTTTGATCAACTTAGTTTAAGTGATCACATAATTGTCTTCTATGGGGAAATCTTGGTTTTAATGAAGGGAAATCGGTAAACTTGTAGTAAAAGCTAGAATGACACAGAAACTCAAGTTTGATGGAAAATATGAGATATTTAAATAAAAAAAATAAATAGAAAATCCAGGGAAAAATTCATATGAATAAACACGTTGACTAGTTTCATTCTGTGGCCTTTGTTACTGGAGTAAGTAAGCCCTTAGAGATGTTTCTACACCTAGCGCCTTAAAACCATCTGGTTTGGGAGTCGTTGGTCGAAAGCTCGTTACATGGGTAACATTGAAAAGCCCAAGAGAACTAGACATTTCAAATTCCCTCGTGAGCAAATAAAAGAAGAAATAAATCCCGTATTGACTCTGAATTTGGTGATTGTGTAGTTTTAGCTGGAGCTTAACTTGCCTATAAAATTTCTTGAGTTAGAATTGTATTTTTCCCCTCTAAGAAGCATATTATGCAATGTATTTGAACTGTAGTTGATTTTAATGGTTGTTAAGCACACACACTGCATCAGTAATAACATGCTTTGATTTACGGATTGGTATGAGTTATGGAATTGTCTTGTTTGGTTGTATTGTTTGAATATATTGTTGATTCCTCTAAGGTATATTTGTTTGATTTCATATTGATTGATGGCTGGATTCGTAGGCATATAGATATGTTGCATTTGCATTGTTGCATTGCTTGGGGACAAACAATTAATTAAGTTTGGGGGTATTTGATGGGTGAGTTTTATACCTGCAAATTCGGTATTATTAAACTTAATTATTGTTATCTCCGAGTGTTTTTAGTATCTTTTTATTTGGATTAAAAATTATTAAAATTAAGTTGGATGGCATTTTTGTAATTCCGGTGTCCCAGTCAAGCGCCAAGGCGCTTGGATTTGTACTAGGTTGAGCGCCTAGGCGCTCATGCACGCTTAATGTTGCTAAACTTTGCTGCTAATTTGATTTCGAAGCCAAACAAGAATCTGAAGGAGGGTTTTGGACTAATACAAATAGGAGAAGACTTCAGAAAAGACGTATCGAGGAATTTATCAAGTCAATTGTAGAGAGAACAACGGAGGAAAACACAAAGGAGGAGTGCAAGGGCTGAAGTTCAACGAGAGAGTTTGGAAGCAAATTCAGAGTTTCTTCTTCTCTTTCTAGTTTTATCCTTTGTAATTATCCGGGATGTTTGGATTATTAATCTGGATGATGTTTCCCTTATTATCATGAACTAAATTTTAATTAAGATTGCAACGGAACTTGGTATGTAGTTTAAATTAAACCTTCCCATTGAATGAAAGTTGGTTTTTATTGAATTATTTATTATATCTTGCATTTCTTTATTAATTGTTTGACCAACAATTATTGTGATAATCTATATAAAATTGAAAGATGGAGTATAGATTGAGATCTGGTTATGATAATACCCGTTCTTATAATCTGATTAGGGTTAATATTATTAACATATAGAATAGGAATATACCTATGTGTCTTTTGTATCCATTGAAAGAATTTGTGCGTAAAACCCTAATTAACTTGATTCACATAGGAATATAGTGAGTTGATTGCCTAGGGTGTTTCTTGTAATTCTGTTTCCTAAAGATCGGATTTAGGAGGATTTGTTCACGAATCTTAACATGTTAAATCTGCATTAATCTTGTGAACTTTGATCTTAGTCATTAGTTTTGTTAATTTTAATTTTTCAAATCACAAACAATATTTCGTAGTTTAAAATAGGATTAATTGCATTGGAATTGATAATTGATAAAGTTTAATCTATTTCCTCATGAGAACGATATCTTTGTTTGCTGAATATTGCAAACGAATGCGTATACTTGTGTGTAAACTATACGTCTAGTGCCTGCAACGGCGCCAAAAACTTGTTGTCTAATTTCTTAATAACATTTAACACGTAATTATACGTATTCGTTCGTAATATTCAACAAGCAAGGATATCGTTCTTACGAGGGGAATAGACTAATATTTACCAATTACTAATTTCAATGCAAGTAATCTATTTTAAACTACGAAATATTGTTATGGACTGAAATTAAACTTAACAAAACTAATAATTAAGATCAGAGTCTCACGAGTAACTGCAGATTTAACAGGTTAAGATTATAACTTCTCTCGATATTTCATTTGAATCAATTTACTTCCCATTTAAATTAATTAATTAATATGAATTATTATTTAAGAATGTTTATAGTACTCGCGCGCTTCTTCCAAAGACTAGTGAACAAATCCTCCGAAATTTGATTTTTAAGACACAAAATTACAAGGAACATCCTAGTCAATCAACTCACTATATTCTTATGTGAATAAAGTTAATTAGGGTTTTTCGCACAAATTCATTCTTTCAATGGATAATAAAGACACATGTATATTCCTATCCTACATGCTAATCATATTAACCCTATTCAGATTATATGAACAAATGTTATTATATCCAGATCTAAATCTATATTTCATCTTCCAATTTTATATAGATTATCACAGTAATTGTTGACCAAACAATTAATCAATAAATGCAAGATATAATATATAATTCAATAAAAACCAACTTTCATTCAATGGAAAGATTTAATTTAAAATACATACCAAGTTCCGTTACAATCTTAATTAAAATTTAGTTCATGATAATAAAGGAAAACATTATCCAACTTAATAATCCAGACATCTCAGGTAATTACAAATATAAGAATTAGAGAAAAGATTAGAAGAACTTGTCAGATTGCTCCTTATCCTCCACTTGATCTTAGCCTCCTCGTTGTTCTCTCTGTAAATCTCTTGATAATCTCCTTTCTGAAGTCTTTTCCTATTTGTATTTGTCCCAACCCTCATCAAGATTCCTAATTGGCTTCAAAAACAACTCAACAGTAGAAAAATCCAACTTTGATTGTGCATGAGCGCCCAACTTAGTACAAATTCAAGTGCACAGGCACTTGGTCAGGACCACGTATTTACAAAAATGCCACTCAACTCTAATTTTAATGATTTTTGATCTTTTTCTCTCTCAGATCAATTTGTCTCTCCAGCTCCAACTTACAAGAAATAAACACATAAAAAGATAATAAAAACACTTAAAGATAACAATAATTAAATTTAATAATATCGGATTTATAGGTATAAAACCTACTCATCAAATCTACCATCGATGAATATGCATTAGATCCCTCCCTCCCGATTGTCTTAATCTCTTCAATGAAAATCTAGTCATAATCTGGCTCTCTAAACAGAGTAATTCCACCGGATTTTCAAAGCTTGGAGGTTTTCCAAATTTACCCTTGATTAAACAATTTAAATTAATAAAATGGTAGAAATATTTTTTTTAAATACACATCAGCTGAACATGGCTCCACTCAGGAGGAAACGTCGTCAATTTTTGACGTGTCAAGTGACTTTGGACAAAATTGAAAAAATTAGTAGTTTACTCATCTAATTGACAAAATTAAAACGTGAATCATCGAAGTGGAAAAGAGTATATTTTAGGGTGGTAAAATATATTTAAACCATGTTTTAAAGATATAATTTAAGCATTGCTTTATCAGGTGGGAATGTGGCATCGGCACAATGAGAAGAGCTTGGAATTAATCTGAGGCCTTTGAGAAAACATTAACAAAGTGGGTAAATTACATTTGGAGGCATCTGCAATTGCTCTTTAGTTATCTCCTACTCAGGTTTGTTTACTCCTTTATTCTGCAACAACCTGAGCTTCAATATCATCTTCTTGAATATTTTTGTAACCTCGCAGGATGACACGTGGCTGTTAAGTGGGACTTTGCAAACCTTGTTCATTCATCATTTGTATATAGAAAATCCTATTGACTCATCTTTTGTATATACAAAATGGGAAAAGGCATATAAATGTATATTCAGGCATATGAATTTATATCCTGAATTTATATCTCAGCTCTCAAGATTGCAACCTTTTTTTGCATTGACCCTGTTTTTGAAGTTAAAACAAAATTATTGAACCGAGACTTGAGCCCAGGCATATACATGGCTATAAAAGCATCCATAAGAAATGCTGCTGGAACTAGAGAAACATGTTTGGAGTCTAAATTTTATGTTTCGAGTTGGCATTTGGTGGTGTTGGTTTTCTGGATTTTTTTTTCCATATTGTAATAATCTTGCTAGTCGCTACTTAACATCTTTTGAGGTGGCTGTCGGTGACCAGGGACTAACGAGAGCAAATGCTGGATCTGTTCTGGGAACATGTGCCTGCAATCGATCTAATTATCATACTAGATCGTATGCTTTTGATCTAGAACGAAATATGCTACCCTCGAAAACACAGAAAGAGATGATGCTCGAAGAATAGCCAGAGCTCATTGTGTGGGTTCTCACTCTTGGGCACGGGGAGACTACTAGAAGAGGAGTCCGTTTTTGAAGCAGCTGACGTCAAAAGATCTAAGGATAGTATCAGTGAAATTTGTGCTAGTTGCCGGAATTCATCAGTGATTTTTACAGGGACAAGAACAAGATAAGGATAAAATTCTTTATAAGATCTCCCTGAATTGCTATTTGTCTGCTAAAGTTTTGAATATTATGTTCTAATTTCTCCTACTTTTTTTAAGATTGAACTTTTGTATAATAGATATTTACTAGTTGTAGGAGAATCTTGATGTTCATTTAGTTTTTCTTCTTCCTCATATAATAAACATCTCTTTTATATCTGGAAAGTTGGTAACCACTTTTTTAGTCTCCCAAAATGGAACACAACAATTGAGTATCTAATTTTGATTCCTTTAATGATACTTAACAATATTGCTTTAATATAGGAGTGTTCTTCATAAGATTTGGGACCTCCTTTAGGTAAAGGTGAATCAAGTTTAATTTCCCTAGTTTCCAATAATGGCACTACTCATCTTCTTCCATTCTTCCAAGCTCTACATGACTATATGTACCAAAGGGTAATGTTAGGTAGGACTTTTAAATTTGAGTCTCAAAAAGTGTCATTATTATATTGGTGGGCACTTTTGTCACAAAATATTATTAAAATATTCAGACCAAAATTAAATTTGAGATTTCTAACTTTATTCTTGTAGTAAGACTGTAAAACCTAACCATTGAATGCATTTATATTTACTTGTGATTGTCTAGGCAAAAATCAAAAGGTCCACATAATAACCCCTCCCTTCTACAAATTGAGTTTCATTTATAAAATTTGTAAATATAAAATATATATTTTTTTGTTTATATCCACTTTTAAATATAAGAAAATGTTAGTTTATTAGTATATATGATAATGTTAACATTTGTGATTATATAAAGACAATTTTAAGAATATTTGGTCATTTTATGTTAGTATCAATAAATTTCTAAAATACAAAAAAGTAATTAACATTTCACGATTTTTTTTGAAATTTTTTCTTTCAAAGCTCACAAATTTGTTCTTTTACGTTAAAAAATGAAAAATACTTCCAATATTTTCATATAATTTCTTTTACAAGAATAATGAATGGGTCTTGCATATAATGTAAAAAAACATCATATTTACAAGAAAATATTACTTTCCAATTAAATAATAATAATAATAATAATAATAATAATAATAATAATAATAATAATAATAAAAAACCTACAAAAACACTCACAAAAATTGGGGTCCACATTTCTTTGGGTAGAGAAATAGTGTTCTGCTTAAACCTTGCATTCAGTTGCTTCATTTCTCAGTTATCTGACTGAATTCCAACTCTCAATACATACATTCATATACATTCACATACATATAAGCTGAAAAAGATGATTTTGATCAGATCAATCCGTGGGAATGGACGGCCATGTTCATCAATCTTCCTTCACCCGTACTCAGTCTACAATTACTCCACTTCATCTTCAGTTTCGGCAGCGGCAGTTGAAGCAGAGAGAACCATTAGGGAAGGACCCAGAAACGATTGGACCCGAGACGAAATCAAGTCCGTTTATGATTCTCCACTTCTCGATCTTCTCTTTCACGGGGTCCGTACACTCTCCATCTCTCTCTTTTTCTGGGTGTGATGTTATTTTTATCCTTTTTCTTTTGATTTTGATGAAAATTGGGCATAAAAAGAGAAACCCAGCAAGGAAAATTGTGGAGGAGAGATGGGTTTTTTATTGGTTGAACTAGTACCATGAATGCTGTCTAGTTGGTATTTGTTTTTGGGTTTACTGTTGTTATTAGCATTTTCTTTTTGAAGAAAATTGGGCATAAAAAGAGAAACCCATTAAGGAAAATTGTAGAGGAGTGTTTATTTATTTATTTTTATTTACACATATATATATATATATATATATATTATAATAATATTTTTATTATTATTATTGTTATTATTAATAATTTTTCTATTGATTGATCCAGTTCTATTGATGCTGTCTAGTCACATATTTCTTGAACTGAAAATGTCCAGATTTCTGTAGCATAATAGTACTTTCCTCTGTTTTTACGATAATTGAGCACAAAAGAGAAACCATTAAAGAGAACTGTATAATCTATTTGCACAATGTGTTCAATGTGTATATCACCCTCCGCTATTAACAGGGCAAAAAGTATGGAGACATGGTAATTTTTTTGTTTTTTTGCCAAATGTACCTCTATCATTAAAATAGGATGAAAAATCATTTGATAAGGTTCTAAAACAAAATAATAACCTCTCCATACTTTTGCCTTGTTAGTATCACCTCCTGTATCTAACTGTACATTGTGGGATTGGAGCTTTGCTTAGTTATCTTTCTTTATATGCCTTCTAATTAGACTGTTATTATTCTTCACTCTGCATAACGAATTCCTATTTGACTTTTTTTTTATCATATTTGGAGAAAGATTGCACTTGAACATAATTTTCCTTTATGATTTATTTTGAATAGAAAATTTAAAGCCTTTAATTTCTATATCAAATGAGGAAATTGTTTTTTTTAGTCCAAAGATGATTGAAAATTACGTGCAAGTGTTTCCTAGTAAAATGTTAACAATCATAAAAAAAGTTTAAGAGGGTACTCTGATGAATGGATGGAGTGAGTATTTCAAAAAATCTGTTAATCAATAGTTCTTTTGGCGATGCTTGGAATATTTTTAAGCTTAAAAAGATTAAAAATTTACTCAGAATGTCTAACATGAGTATTTTACCATGATCGTTCTCTCAATGAGCTGGTGCTTCCAGCCTTCAGATGGGTTGTGTGAGGTTACGTACCGGCACCATCATTGGCTATAGAAGAGCGTGTTCATGAAGCCCGCTACCATGTTGTACACTATAATTGTGTAGTATTCATCAGTTTATAATGGTTAAATTCACCAAGCTTTATATTTAACTTTAAGCTTGTTTGCAGGCTTTTTAAAAATCTTTATAGGTCGAGGTCGAGCGTATGAATTCTGTTGTATGCAAAAGCAGATTACATTACTGCTATTAGTAACATTGTGTTGTTCATAGTCATATTATACTTTTTGTGTCTTTATCTATATTCTCATTTATTGATACTTTACTTTACTTTAATACTTGTTGATTTAAAGTCGGTTTCATTCTAATTATAGGCTCAAGTTCATAGACATGCTCATAACTTTAGGGAAGTGCAGCAATGTACTCTTCTATCTATTAAGACTGGGGGATGTAGTGAGGATTGTTCATATTGTCCTCAGTCCTCTAGGTATGATACTGGAGTGAAAGCGCAAAAGCTTATGAACAAGGATGCTGTTCTTCAGGCAGCTCAAAAGGTGAAGCTTCTTGTAATATTTTGTGACGTTTAAATACGCTTAATTATCATAATTATTTTCTTTTTATATGTTGCAATTGAACTTTTTTATGGTTGCTATAAGTGTGATAAGAAATTGGCAAATTCGGGATAGTTGGGCCCAAAAAGTAACCAAGTGATACGAGGCATATTCACTATTGTGGTGCTAAAGTTTAACCCTACTGAGACATGACGTGACATAATTGATCCAAAAATTCTTTTCTTCTTATTTATTTTCCTTTTCATGTTTCTACCTTTTATTTATGCCTCATTTTTATTTGGGAGGGGTTAGAGGATAAAGTGGAAAATGAGCATGATAGTAACATACAAGATAGCTTAGAGTCTTAGGCTGTGTTTGATTACCTCTTATTGCCTCTTAATAGAACTACCTCTAATTCGGTCAGAGGCTAAACATGTTTGGTAAAAAAAAAAATTACCTCTTAATGCCTCTTAATCGGTAAGGGACATATAAATCTATACTATTCAGAGGTGGATCTGAACGAAATTGGTTATTTTTGGACAAAAATAACCTCATCAATATTACAAAATTCCTATTATATCTCTGCCTTTTCAATTTCAGATCCCAAATCGATGATAACCCTTTTCCTCCTCACCCTTCTCTTCGATTTCCATAGCCCGCCACCACGACACCATCGATCAACATATCACCATTACCATCATCATCTTCAATTCCTCCATCACCCAGACCCAGACTGGTAACAAGATATTCTTAGTAACAAGACGGTAGAAAAACACTGAAGTGGAAGTAGTATACAACAATTTGTGAATAAAGGAAAAAATGATATTCCAGAAATCTATTTTGCATAACAACTATAACATCAAACAAATGAAACTGGGCAAGGCGGATGTAGTACACTAGCTCGGATTTCGTAAAGTGCTTTAAGAATCATTAGACGATTTGGTCGGATCAAGTTCTTTGTATTTGGATATCTCCTCTCTGCAAAAATGATATATCATAGCAGCAAAAATGTGACCCAGGCCACCACTCAGAGAGTTTCTTACAAACTGTTGTGACCCAAGCATTAGGACGATCAAATTTTCTCTTTTTTGATTTGAATTTTTCAACCCCCTAGTTCCTCTGTTCCTTCTATTAGAGCGAGATGGAGACTATCGAATTTTGGGGAAGGTTAGCTTGGTGCAACTTGATTATGGTGTTTAAGGAATGGAGGGAGTTATAATTAATTAATATTAATTGATTGTGAATTCTGGGATTGATCGAATTGTTTGAGAATTCTGGGATTGAAGAAGCTCAGAGCAAAAAGAAACACTGAAGGGAAGAAGACAGAGAAAGTTTTTTTTGCTGAAATTGAATATAATGGGTGGAGGGTTAAAATAGTAAAATAGTGTTATTCAGACATTTTATAAAAATTATTATCAAACACCATTTTTTCATTCAGATACAATTTAGACAGATGCTCTATATTATTCAGATGTCTAAACTATTCAGATCTTAACGTTTAATTTTATCAAACACAACCTTAGACCTTGTATTGGAAAGGTTTGCCTTCCAGGAGTGCAGACTTCTTCATTTATGAGCTTTTTATTGTGCGATAAGTACAAGTTATCTTCTTCTTCTGATGATTACTGATTTCTTTCCTTAAGTTTAGAATATTGAGAAGTTGATTGTTTGTTACAATTCTTCTCTTTCACATTGAGATTGAGGCTGCTAATTGGGATGTGAGACAATTGTGTATCAATAATCGAGTAACTGTTATCATTTGTAGGGTCCGATTCTTATCCGGACTCCCACATTATCTTAAAATGCAGACCTTTTTTTTTTTTTTAACTAAAAAAAAAGTTTAATATTTTATGGAACTTGAATTTTTACATAATACAGTGTTTTGGGTGTAATTTGAATACATATAACAAAACAGGTCTGTACAGTCTGTTGTATACCTTATCTAATTATTTATGCTTTAGCTTATTAATTAGGACACCTTATATATTGCTCTTCTCTAATATTATATGGAAGTGATTGGCCTTCACTCTTGGAAAACTGGTGCAACAAAAATGTTTGAATTTGATTTTTCTATTTTCTTATTTTGCTAATGCATGTGGTATGCTTTCTTGTAACATATGAACATCTTCACGTCCATTTGCAGGCAAAGGAGGGTGGTAGTACTCGTTTTGCATGGGTGCTGCATGGAGAGACACTGTAGGAAGGAAAACCAACTCAACCAAATTCTTGACTATGTAAAAGAAATAAGGTAAGTAACTACACTTGTCAAATTATTGATAACTTGTAATCAGGATGTGCAGCGGTGAAAGAAGAAATCAATTTTCTATCAGTTTTAATGAGACCTATACTGGCCATTCTACCATTGCAAAATTTTCAATATTACAATATAAAATTGCAAGTTAACTTATTACAATTGTATGAGTTATTGCTGCCTACACTAGCCAATCCAGTAATCAAATAATTGGATACTTTCTTCTTTTATGTTTTCAGTATTGAAAAGCTGGATGTTGATTAGAATCATCACCCCCTATATCAAAAATACCTAGGTTGCATCAGGTTTATTGGACAGTTTATTTTAATTTGTCAAGGTCAGGTGAGAATCAATTGGTTTTTCACAAATGGCAGAAATGGCATAAGGTCCTTAGTAGCTTTTTATTATTATTTGATATAGTATTTGCCTAGTGGTAACGGTTGAAGGCTTCAATGAGATAACAGACTCATATATTATGTTTAAGAAAGTGATTTGCTTATCACGCTTCTAACTGAAAACCCTTAAATCTTTTTGGCTGATGCTTACAAAGACGTTTTCATAACCACAGTCTTTGAAATGGACATGAATATTAGTATTATATGATTATAGAATTATAATGCTTAAATGAAGATATATAGTTTGATGAACTCCTTGATCAGGAGTTAATAAGTTGTTTTTCTATTCAGGTTACTAGATGCCTCTAAATATGTATTTGGACAATTTATGCATATTGGAATGATCTTAAAGGATCTTTGAAGCATTTTCATGGCTTCTTCCTGAATTAACTACACAGAACTCAAAAGTTTAGATTGCTCGTGTTTGAGATGAGGACTTTTGTTGGCATTATTTGGAATGATAGAAAAAGAATATTCAAGTATAATCAAAATGGGCTGATGTGGTTGGATGTGTATATAGGTTTATTAATATTCATTAACAAACATATGGGAAGGTATTCAGAATTAGAGGTTTTTCTCTCCAACTGCTACTTCCTATCACTTGACCTCGTATTCAAAGATCTTGCAGTTTGGGGCTCATTAACAAAGCATATGCATGAATAGTTTGAATATAAGACAGGGATACTAAAGAACTATTAATAATGAGCTATCTTTACTTACTCTTCTACTTTGTGTTATACGACATGTTAAAATTCCATATTAGCCTGTAAACACTTCATCAAATGCATAATTTGTGTCATTTTCTTATGTGCAGAGGTATGGGGATGGAGGTTTGCTGCACCTTGGGAATGATAGAAAAGCACCAAGCCCTAGAACTCAAGAAGGCAGGGCTTACAGCTTATAACCATAATCTTGATACCTCAAGAGAGTATTACGCTAATATTATAACAACAAGAACGTATGATGAGCGCCTGGAGACCCTTAAGCATGTTCGTGAGCTGGGATCAATGTCTGTTCAGGTATCTTGCTAAATTTAACCAAATGTACAAACTTGATGCTTTGGGGTGGCACAGCCAGAATTAGCGTGTTTCCACTTTATGCCTAATTGCTAGAGTTGGTGAAACTCTTGTACCTCAATTTTATTTCCCTCTCTTGGATATTTAAATTATATATCGAAAAAAGGAGGAAATGTTAATAATTGTCTAGGCAATACAAAGTAGTACTCCCTTTTTAGAGGAAATTAAGAAACTGATATCGCACTTGAAACATTTGTGTCTGCATTCATGTTCTACTTGCAGTGTTAGCTTAGTTGTTAATGACAATTTTATTTGATTGCTTAGTACCAAAACTATTACTTATAAAGGAATGAAAAAGAAATGCGAATGGTGAAAGGAAAGAGAGAAATTGCTACAGCATGCTCTTCCATTATACTAAAGATCCTTCAGTTGCGTACTTTTGTAAATACTCCCTCTGCTCCAAAGCAGAGTTCTCAGAGTCTTATACCCCTAGTATATTACTTTCCCCAAACTGGTACTCTTCAGTTCCTGAACTCTAAAAATAAGTGACCCAAATATGTATTTGTTTTCTACTCTTATTGCACTAATGTCAATGTTCTAACATCTACCTACATTACATTTCTACTAAACTATTTCTAGAACAAACCAATATGTTTATGTAACTAAATATGTCTTTGAAATTTAGCTTTATTGCATTTAGATTCATGACAATTCCTAAAAAAAAAAAAAAGATTCGAAGAGGATTCCTTACTGCATCTTTATGGATCTTACCATGTTTTAGACCATGTAACGTACTTCATTTTGCATCTGTTCCATGAAACACAATTTATGTCCGCTTTCCAGGTAACATTGCTCCAAAGGCATGGTATAATTGGTTTACTGCATGCTATCCTAGTGATATACTTTACTAGTTGTTCTCATCATCATTCTTTACCTAAATAATGGCATTCATGAGATTGTTACTTTTTCGCAACTTTTATGTTAAAATTTGGGCAGTTAATTCAACTCCATCAGTTCAAAAATAAGAGTTCCGTTTGACTATTTCTTAAAAACATTAAGGTTAGCCCAAGATACACTCGCATAATACGTTTTTTCTAGTTATTTTCAATAACAAATTTGAGTCTTAAAATTTTAACTGAAATATATTTGCTGAAAAATGTCTACGCTACATTGGCAAATCTTAATATGCATGATAAAAAGTAAATAAGTTAAATAAGACTCTCATTTTTTGGACGGATGGAGTGTTAATTTCCATATAGAATTCCTCAGCTTAAGCCCGTTGAAACAAATTTGGCCGTGTCAACACCTAGAGTTTGACTGAAAGTTAGATTTAAGACTAACAATT